>CM035805.1:7017797-7045297 GCA_020466265.1 Siphamia tubifer
AACTTATTGTCAGTCATGTCACATAGAAGGTTGACAGAGGGGTTATAAAACACACTGGCATGACGTATTATCCTCGTGATTATTTATTGATGGATAGGTTAGAAAAAAAAGGGTTGTGGGGTATGAACATTTCACAATAGGAAGTCAGGTAAATGACAAATGTTATGAGAAGATGAATAATACAAAAACGGAAGAATAAAAAATGCATCACCTGACATCCAAATGCTCTCTGTCACTGACTGTCACTGATACTGTTTTGTATTGTGTTGATATGTAAAGTGCAGGAAGCCCATAGTGTGTGTACTGGACTGTTTATGGAATAAAGGTTAGATTGACTATTTTTAGAGTCAACATTTCAAAGGTTAATACAGTTGTGGAAAAAAAACCTTATTTTCTTCCATTTGTTGCCCATTTTAATGCCTGTTCCAACTAATAGAACAACAATTATAATAGTAACGACAAAAAATAATAATTTCAGAGCTGTTTTCCATGTTTTACTAGTGCTGTCAAATGATTAAAATTTCTAAGGTAAATCTTAAATGGAATGCCCTTACGTATATAGTTCTTTTCCACTTTCATAGTTCAAAGCTGTTTACATTAGCCTCACACTCACCCATTCACACACACTCATACACCAGTAGGTTTCTAAGGTTCTGTCAGGATTCAGTGTATTGCCCAAGGACACTTCAGTATGTGGACAGCCAGAGTCAGGACATGAACTGCCAACTCTTCGGTCATTGGACGACCCACTCTACCATCTGAACCACAGCTGTCCCAGTTGGTAACACTTCACATTATACATCATAATAATAAATTGTTAATCTTATGGTAATTTTGGTCTAATTTCTTGGTAATGATGCCTTTGTAGTGGTTTATTACAAGCAGTTTCCAGTGCAACTACTCTGCAGTTTCTAGGTAATAGTGACACAAACAGCTTTCATTAAGGTGGTAATTTCTATGGTCATTTTAAAACAAAGATAACATCTGCAGTTTTTATTATTTCTATATTGACCAAATTGAGATCTAATTATTCTGTATGTATAACCTGAATTAAAATCATTTTTACACTCTTAATATCTTTATTATTCATACAAAGAGTCAGATTGGACCCTTTGGTGGGCCAGATTTGGCCCACTTGTGGGTTAGAGGACCAAGTAGGCATCTCTTAGCCTAGTTGCACTAGACCCACCTAGCGGCAGCAAATCTGACGCGCTACCGTTTAGTTAGTTAGTTTAGTTAGTTAGTTTAGTTTTGCTCAATGTAACTTTTGGCTAGAAACTGGTCGACAAAACACAGTGAAGTATAGAGTCAGGGTCGGGTGTAACAAAGTGACACTGCAACGATTGGGAGATTATTGGGAGAGAAACAACTAGAAACAACCATAGAAGAAAAACTACGGGTGTAGATTTCCTTTTATCAAAGATGAGTGAAGAATGTGAGAAAACGTCAACAAACTTTAAATTCTTTTTACAGAAGCGACAACAGTCGTTCAGCTCCATAATCCACCATTTTGTTTAGTCATTCCTAACTTTTTCCGGACTCCTCTGTCAACTTTCCGGCGCTCTAACTACGTCATCCTAAAGATTACACTGATTGGTTGTAGTACCATCCTATTGCATACAGAGGGATTTGAAAGACAACCTTTTAGCCCCGCCTCCCCTGACTATGAAGCACCACTAGACCCATACATGGAATGAACAGGGATAGTGCATAGCATAGCAACATCTCTGGCCCTGCCCTGAAATGGTTCAAGTCCTACCTCGAGGACAGAAATTATTTTATTCAAATCGGAAACTGTGTGTCAGACCAAATGTTGTTGGCCTGTGGAGTCCCCCAGGGATCCATCCTGGGATCCCTTCTTGCTCAATCTTTCCATGTTACCCCTGGGTCAGTAAATACACAGTAATAACGTGTCCTAGCATAACTATACAGATGCCACTCAGATCTACATCTCACTGGCATCATTCACTCTGTCACTGCCTCTAACAGAACCACTGTGTGGATGCAGAAGAACTTTCTACAACTAAACTCAGACAAGATTGAAGTTATTGTCTTTGGCCCAAAAAAAAACCCAGAGAAAGTGTTATCAGTCATCTGGAATCTCTTAGTTGAAAAGCAAACAATCAGGTTATAAATCTAGGGGTAATAATAGACTCAGACCTAAACTTTAACAGCCACATTAAATCAATAACAACATCATCCTTTTACCATCTCCAAAACATTGCCAGAATCAAAGGTTTAGTGTCTAACTCAGACTTAGCGAGGCTTATTCATGCATTTATCTTTAGCAGGTTACACTACTGTCACGATCTTCTGAATGGAACTCCCCAAAATGAGATGTAAGACAGCTGCAGTACATCCAGAACCTTCCTGCTCGGGTTCTGACTAGAACCAGGAAGTACCGCCATGTTAGTCCTGTGCTCGGCTGCAGACGATAGACTTTAAAACAGCTTTGCTTGTCTCTTGTCTCTTATAGGTCTGTCCATTGTTGACTTCTTTTTTTCCCAGCCAAGTCCCTCTTTTTGACTTCTGACTCTATTTTGTCTAGCGTTGACACTTTTGTAAATGTTTCTGCCTAATTTATTACATTTTCTAAGTTTTTTGTTTTGTCTATTATAGTATTTACTCTCATTTTTAGTATATTTAACTGAAGTAGTTTGGCACCACTTGCTCTCTTTAATTCAAGGACCTGTAAGAGTCTGTGTTGAAGGTTCTCTCTCGTCCTCCTCAGCACTCCAGCATTCCATGGAGAGTGCGTGAGTATGGGTGGGTGGGTGGGTGGGTGGTTTGGTGGGTGGGTGTGGGTCTCCACTCCACACAGGATTCCTGATGCCTGCCTGGTTCTTTGTTAGCCTTTTATGTTAGCCTTCTTTAGTAACACTTTACAATCAGGGTAAATGAATAATGATGGACTCATGGTCTAATTTATAATGAATTAACATGTGACACATGTTTGCAGTAATGTTTAATATACCAGGAGTCATGAAAGGAATACTATTGGAATCCTGATGAGTCACTATTAATTAACTATTAACTAATTGTGGTCAAAGGTGAATTCATGGTGTGAATTCCTAGTGTTAATATATCATGTATTAACACTGTTGTAAATTCCTAGTGTTAATATATCATGTATTAACACTGTTGTAAATTCCTAGTGTTAATATATCATGTATTAACACTACTGTGAGTTCCTAGTGTTAATATATCATGTATTAACACTGTTGTAAATTCCTAGTGTTAATATATCATGTATTAACACTGTTGTAAATTCCTAGTGTTAATATATCATGTATTAACACTACTGTGAATTCCTAGTGTTTATCTATCATGTATTAACACTACTGTGAGTTCCTAGTGTTAATATATCATGTATTAACACTGTTGTAAATTCCTAGTGTTAATATATCATGTATTAACACTACTGTGAATTCCTAGTGTTTATCTATCATGTATTAACACTACTGTGAGTTCCTAGTGTTAATATATCATGTATTAACACTGTTGTAAATTCCTAGTGTTAATATATCATATATTAACACTGTTGTAAATTCCTAGTGTTAATATATCATGTATTAACTCTACTGTGAATTCCTAGTGTTTATCTATCATGTATTAACACTACTGTGAGTTCCTAGTGTTAATATATCATGTATTAACACTGTTGTAAATTCCTAGTGTTTATATATCATGTATTAACACTGTTGTAAATTCCTAGTGTTAATATATCATGTATTAACACTACTGTGAGTTCCTAGTGTTAATATATCATGTATTAACACTGTTGTAAATTCCTAGTGTTAATATATCATGTATTAACACCACTGTGAATTCCTAGTGTTTATCTATCATGTATTAACACTACTGTGAGTTCCTAGTGTTAATATATCATGTATTAACTCTACTGTGAATTCCTAGTGTTTATCTATCATGTATTAACACTACTGTGAGTTCCTAGTGTTAATATATCATGTATTAACACTGTTGTAAATTCCTAGTGTTAATATATCATGTATTACACTGTTGTAAATTCCTAGTGTTAATATATCATGTATTAACACTACTGTGAGTTCCTAGTGTTAATATATCATGTATTAACACTGTTGTAAATTCCTAGTGTTAATATATCATGTATTAACACTACTGTGAATTCCTAGTGTTTATCTATCATGTATTAACACTACTGTGAGTTCCTAGTGTTAATATATCATGTATTAACACTGTTGTAAATTCCTAGTGTTAATATATCATGTATTACACTGTTGTAAATTCCTAGTGTTAATATATCATGTATTAACACTGTTGTAAATTCCTAGTGTTATTATATCATGTATTAACACTGTTGTACATTTCTAGTGTTAATATATCATGTATTAACACCACTGTGAATTCCTAGTGTTTATCTATCATGTATTAACACTACTGTGAATTCCTAGTGTTATTATATCATATATTAACACTGTTGTAAATTCCTAGTGTTAATATATCATGTATTAACTCTACTGTGAATTCCTAGTGTTTATCTATCATGTATTAACACTACTGTGAGTTCCTAGTGTTAATATATCATGTATTAACACTGTTGTAAATTCCTAGTGTTAATATATCATGTATTACACTGTTGTAAATTCCTAGTGTTAATATATCATGTATTAACACTGTTGTAAATTCCTAGTGTTATTATATCATGTATTAACACTGTTGTACATTTCTAGTGTTAATATATCATGTATTAACACTACTGTGAATTCCTAGTGTTAATATATCATGTATTTACACTGTTGTAAATTCCTAGTGTTAATATATCATGTATTACACTGTTGTAAATTCCTAGTGTTAATATATCATGTATTAACACTGTTGTAAATTCCTAGTGTTATTATATCATGTATTAACACTGTTGTACATTTCTAGTGTTAATATATCATGTATTAACACTACTGTGAATTCCTAGTGTTAATATATCATGTATTTACACTGTTGTAAATTCCTAGTGTTAATATATCATGTATTACACTGTTGTAAATTCCTAGTGTTAATATATCATGTATTAACACTGTTGTAAATTCCTAGTGTTATTATATCATGTATTAACACTGTTGTACATTTCTAGTGTTAATATATCATGTATTAACACTACTGTGAATTCCTAGTGTTAATATATCATGTATTTACACTGTTGTAAATTCCTAGTGTTAATATATCATGTATTAACACTGTTGTAAATTCCTAGTGTTATTATATCATGTATTAACACTGTTGTACATTTCTAGTGTTAATATATCATGTATTAACACTACTGTGAATTCCTAGTGTTAATATATCATGTATTTACACTGTTGTAAATTAATTCCTAGTGTTAATATACCATGTATTAACACTGCCGATAACTATCAATCCAATCATATATGAATCAGCACAAGCAATGGTACAAAACCTAGTTGGATGTTACTCTGGTAAAGGTAGAGAGAGAGCAAGAGGGGAGGGGGGAGTGTTTCTTCACACATCCTGAGCCAATCAGAGACGCCTTATCACCATGTCATGGACATGTATGAGGAAGTACTGGTAAACTCTGTTGTTCGAACTCATGTCATTTTTCTACCGTGAAAAAAAACAGCTGGAAATAAAACAATCAGGATGTTTTTTTAAATAGAACCAACACACAATGTATTCAATAATAATGAAGAACACAGTAATATTAATGAAATAACCATAGATTGACACCTTTAATAACAAGCACATCATTGTCAAACTTACACTTCGGACATTTCATAATGTTCATATTTGTTCCGGTTCTTCACGTTTTTGTGAAATGACAGTTTGTTTTATTGTAAATACAGTAAAATGACATGAAAATGTTTAAAATAACAAAGAGCAAAAGAGTTGTGAGTATTTATAGGTTATTATGATGATAATATTTTACTTATCTGACCCGTTTTAATCTGTATTTGGAACCTGAAATAAAATTATCAACACATTGACTATGGTTTTTGTATTTCATAAATGTATCCCAGGGACCAGACTGGATCCTTTTGGATCTGGATCTGGCCCCCGAGCCTCATGTTTGACCTCTCTGATTTAGATCAATAGATGGTTTTGGTCACTGGTGTGTGTGTTTCATGGGTTGATGAGGGTTATTTTTCTCCTCTTCCCGTATTCCTTATGAAACAAACCTAAAAAAGGATGTGTTCTGTTGTGTGATACACAAACACCACTTCACACTTCCCAGTATTAGGTTGAACACATATATTTGTATTATTCCAGACTTTTTTCCTCTTCATTTTTCTGAGAAATGGTCCTTTTTTTGGTGTTATGCAACAATAAATTACTTCATTGTAACTTCCAGTCTAGCAGATTTTCCAAACAGCAGTGTTATCTGAACAAAAATCTGAAGTCAGACCATAAAACAACAAATGGGAAAAGGAAAATATGGAGACAGAACATTGTGAAAATAGGAGCATTGATAAACCCTTATGAAACAAAAATATATGTCAATATATTGAAAAATATGCATTGTATTAAAAAATCTATTTATATTTATGGAAAAGTAGTGCATATATTATCGACTATACTGTAATGATTAGATGATATACTGACAAATATAAAACATATATTGCAATGACGACAAAAGCTGTCCTATATTTTAACACATTTACACATATATTGTGAATGGAATGATCAAATATATAATTACCATATTTTCCAGACTATAAGGCGCACTTAAAAGACTTTAATTTTCTCCAAAAATGACAATACGCCTTATATATGGATTAATTCTGTTTGTGCTTAGTGACTTGTAAGTTTTTACTTTATCTAATAATTTCGACTTTTTTGGGGTTTTTAACCTCGTGATTTTGAGTTTTTATCTCATAATTTCAGCTGTTTATCTAATAATTTTCACTCTTTATCTTATAATTTAGACTTTTTATCTAATCATTTTGGCTTTTTACCTTGTGATTTCGACTTTTTATCTCATAATTTAGACTTTTTATCTTATAATTTTGTCTGTTTATCTAATAATTTTGAGTTTTTATCTAATAATTTCGACTTTTTATCTCATAATTTATACTTTTTATCTAGTAATTTTGAGTTTTTATCTCATGATTTTGACTTTTTATCTCCTAATTTCATCTGTTTATCAAATAATTTTGACTTTTTGTCTAATAATCTTGACTCTTTATCTAATGATTTAGACTGTTTATCTCATAATTCAGACTTTTTCTCTTACAATTTTGACTTTTTATCTCACGATTTGGTCTTTTTATTTCATAATTTTCACTTTTTATCCCATGATTTTGACTCATTATCTCATGATTCACTTATTGCAACTTTGTTCAATGTACCTTATATATGAAAACTACAAAAATTAAAACATTCATTGACAGAGTGTGGAAAATATAGTACATACATATATAGTAATACGCTTCACTATATATATATATATATATATATATATATATGTGTGTGTGTGTGTGTGTGTGTGTGTGTGTGTGTGTGTGTGCATGCATCCATACATTAAGTGTATTACTAAATATATATTAACATATATGAGTACATATATTATCATTTATGTCTCAATATATGGAAAAATAGCAATTCCTTGTGCATTTTAACTATATTGTAATATATTGACACAATATATTTTTCTGTATATTATATACATATATTTTATGTTAAATTTCAGGCACTAATACATTAATAGTCAGTATATGGAGAATATATATGTTTGTTTTATAAGGGATATTCTCCTTTCTTTCTTTAACCATTGTGATGGATAAAAGGGGAGAGCAGATGTAGTGGTGGGAGGACAAAGACATCGCAGCACCTTGTCATAAAGACAAGCTGCCTGTTTGACATCCTGTTGCTTCACAGTCTCTGTTACAAAGCCGACTGCCTCATGTATCACTCATAACAATAAACATGTACTTTTCATGGAGATATACGCTCACATTTTTCAATTTGAGGAGATAAAAGGGAGAATTATGAAGTGAGAGAGGAGATAGTAAAGGAAAAGGCCAAAAGATGGAGGAGCATTACATCGTGACACAATTAATTATGCAAAAGTCGTAACTCTGTGATAAATGTGAGGAATGAGAATTTTTTTCTGTTCTTTCTAAATAATCTATACTTTTATAATTTATGGACAAGGCTGGAATGAAAATGTGACACAACAAAGGTCACAAGATCAGGTTTTCAATCAGGTTTAAGGGTTCATGAACGAAAAAAAAAAACCCAACCCTTTATTAAACACAAGCCAGAAGTCGTATTTCGTATTCAGACACTGTCAGGTACTTATGTATTGTTTAACACAGATTACAGTCATGCTGACGTCGATGCTACTTCCTGATTTTGAAGCCTCTGTGAACCCATAAAGAAGTTCTGGGTAACGCTTTACATTACGGATCATTAATAACGTGGTAATTGTATGGTCGTTTTGATGTCATTTCATGGTAATGATGCTAGTGTTGCACTGATTGATCACTTGTCAATATTGCCTAACAATACCCTGATTGGTGATCGGAAAAATATGCCGATCACATGACTTAAATTACTGGGGACTATTTTCAAACTGTCAAACATGCTACAGACCAGGTTTCTGATGATGATGATGATGGCGATGGTGATGAAGATGATAGTGATGGTGATGGTGATGAAGATGATGGTGATGGTGATGGTGATGAAGATGATAGTGATGGTGATGGTGATGAAGATGATGGTGATGGTGATGGTGATGATAATGATGATGATGATGATGATGATGATGGTGATGGTGATGGTGATGGAGATGATGGTGATGAAGATGATAGTGATGGTGATGATGATGATGATGATGATGATGATGATGATGATGATGATGATGATGATGATGATGATGATGATGATGATGATGATGATGATGATGATGGTGGTGGTGGTGGTGATGGTGATGGTGATGAAGATGATGGTGATGGTGATGGTGATGATGGTGATGATGATGATGATGATGGTGGTGATGAAGATGATGATGGTGATGATGATGATGATGATGATGATGATGGTGTTGATGATGATGATGATGATGATGATGATGATGATGATGATGATGATGATGATGATGATGGTGATGGTGATGGTGATGGTGATGGTGATGATGGTGATGATGATGATGATGATGATGATGATGATGATGATGATGATGATGATGATGATGATGATGGTGTTGATGATGATGATGATGATGATGATGATGATGATGATGATGATGATGATGATGATGGTGATGATGATGGTGGTGGTGATGATGATGATGATGATGATGATGATGATGATGGTGATGATGAAGAATATGTTAGTTGTAGAACAAAACTCAACTGGAATTAATAAACAAGAATATTCCTGAAATAAATAGAAACATACTGTCATGTTTTGACTAAAACTGGACTAAAATACCTTGTGTCAATGTCTGACTAAAAGTAGACTCAAATGTTGAGACTTTTAGTTGAATAAAATCTGACTAAAAATGATTTGTGAAAGACTAAAGGTGACTAAGACTAAGAATGAAAAATGAGGAAGAAAATTAACAATGATTATTATTATGAAATTATATGGAAATGACAGAAAGTTAAATTTTTTTTGCAAATGCTATTATCTTGTAAATTCTATTATGTTTTCCTGATGGTTAAAGCACGCAGGTAAAATGTACTTTTTCAATTGATGAACACAGACATGAGTTGCAGGAACAGCAGACGGGTATATATGCCATCTGTCAGACATGCATATGCTGTGTGTACCACTGTCTGTGCATGTGGATGATGACGTTAGCTTATTTATTGGTTATCATTTTAATATAAAAAAGACAGAAGTGATTATGGTGATATTTTCTGTTTGGCTTTTGAAGTCTGAACATCCTTTACTTGTTTGTTGTTTCATCCCTGTCTGTTGTGAAGGATAGATAGATAGATAGATAGATAGATAGATAGATAGATAGATAGATAGATAGATAGATAGATAGATAGATAGATAGATAGATAGATAGATAGATAGATAGATAGATAGATAGATAGATAGATAGATAGATAGATAGATAGATAGATAGATAGATAGATAGATAGATAGGCAGGCAGGCAGACAGACAGACAGACAGACAGACAGACAGACAGATAGATAGATAGATAGACACGTACAATGAAATTGAAAAGTGCCAACCAATCAGTAAAACAATCATAAAATCTAAAAGAACTAAAACATAAAAACATAAAAAAAAATGCAAAGAGCTTGGTATAAAAAGTACATCCATAGCCTTCCCTTCTTCTTGTTATACACTGACCTCTAATTGCACCAAACCCATACCGCACTTACGTAACAGCATTTAGTCTGACTACTGCAGTGGGATAGAAGTTAATTAATTAATAAAGTTGCTTACATCGTTATTACCTAGAAGGTGCAGAGTAATTACACTGGAAACTGCAGTGGAAATTTCATGGAAGTTGCTTTTAATAAACAGAAAAAAACATGAAATTACATCAAAATTAGCACATTATTAGCAATCTGTAATGTACAATGAACAGAGTAACCAATCATTTCTACACAAATGTACAGTTTAACTTTACACATGAAGAGGTTATGTCTGTGTATAGGTTGTCATGTGGGTGTTTCTCTAAAACTCGTCCTAAAAACAGGACATGGAGATAAAAATTCAAACCAGATGTAGACGAATGTTATGAAGCAACATTGGAAATACTTTGGGACTATTTTAAAAAATAAATACTTACTGAGATAAGGGAAACTATTTTTCCAGATAAAGCATATTTTTTTTAGGATTATTTTATGTTTTATACCAAAAATCTGTATGTAACATGATAAAAAAATAAGACAAAAATTCTCACAGGCATATTATGGGAATTGAAGTAAATATACAAGACAGTGTTTTACAAAACATGACCGCTGTTGCAAAACCACTCGCAATTGATTTGTATTAAAGTACAATATGATGTGTGTGTGTTTGTATATGCATTCAAAAAATGTCTACCTCTTCTTTCTTGTAGTAGTGGCTGGATTTATTATTATTTTATTTATTTTAAACAGTTGTTTTGGGGTTCTTATATATGTTTTAAACACTTTAATACAGATATTACCAGTGGTTCAGTCACAGTAGTATTTACAGCTTTAGCCTCAAATACTTTATATGGGTCAAAATTATCAAAGTTGAAGTTTATGCATAAAACTAAGTAAAATGTCTCCTGAACACTTCTATTACTTTTTTTTTTTAAATCCTATCATAACTTCTTCAAATCATGTCTTATAGGAAGAACAACAACTGACTCTGACAGTAATTAAGTCTAAAACAAAGAAAAATCGACTCCAAACACGACTTTCCTTGGTGCTGCCGTTAGGTATTTCCCCGTCATGTTTGGTACCGTTGGAAAGATGGGGATTCCCTCTAGACAACCCTTAAATAGAAATCTACATAATTATATATTTGAACCAATGGGAGGCCTCAGAACAAAGTCTTCTACACTAAACTAAATCCCTTGTTGCTATGGCGATGTTGAAAAACAGCCTCTGATTGGTTGAATTAGTGACACCACAAACATTTTTAATAAACTTTAAGATAAATATAAAATCTGAATTCATGAAATTTGACCCAAGTGACTGGTTTTGTGCTGGAGGCACAGTACACTACAGTGTGCCCATTTCACTCGCATTTGCGAACAAATATTTCAGGGTGCGAACGAGGAAAACAAAACAGTCGCACATGTGCGAGTGCTTCTTGCAGCACACAATAAGACACACACACAGACCTGAGGAGCTAATGAAAACCTACTAGAAATTAATTAAAACTGTGTGAACAGCTCTGCATAGTCGAGACGAACACGGCACATATTGAAAGGGTTAATCATTCTAAAATGGATCTAATAACAAGGCAGCCAATACAACGTTCTAAAATGTATCAAAGGACAAAGCATCCCATAATACAAAGTTATGTTATGGTCTGCTCTAATTTAACACAAATGACAGCAGTCATTCAAGAATGTTGGTATCTGTGTGCAAGTACTGCACTGTAAATAAACAAAACATTTAAAACTAAAACCTACTTGTGCCCCTATTTTTTTTGTGTGCTCCTAAATTTTTTAACTTAGGGGCACGTGTGCTCCTGGAAAAAAAAGTTAGTGTAGAGCACTGGCTGGAGGATCACATATTTTATTAAAAAAACTGCTGATCACAGAAGGAATGTCCATACTTTTCATCTAGCAGAGGGTGCATCATTTATAGAAATAAAACTATATATTAATTAACTATATTTTAGAAAGTAGATAAAATGGTCAAGACAAGATGCACCTGTTCTGTCGCGTGTTTGCAAGTTTGAAAATGGTCGCTAATAATTTACGTCACGTGATCAGCTTTTTGATCTACATGTTTTTCCGATCTCAGATCAGGCTATTTTTAGGCACTATCAGTCGATTATGATCAGTCAAACACTAAAAATGACATGAAAGTTTGTCTGTACACACATCACAGACAAAAATGGTTATATCTTCAAGTAGTGGCAGAAAAAAAATGATGAAAACAAAAGTTATGCGATCCAGTCCTAACTCCTGTGTGCATCATGTGACTGAAACGGACAGAAAAGAAAACATAGAATGAATAAAAACAGTGTTTTTGTCAGTACAATGACATGAATATTGATGGAAGTGATTTTGGTTTTTATCAAGAAAACATATTAAAAAAAAATTAAACTACTGTGAAATATTTTTGTTCTTATCATACAATAGTGTCAAAAAAGGTTTTCAGAAACCCTTAAAATTTTACACAATCTGAAATATTATCATGAAATATTTGTGGAAAATGTTATATTTGAGTGTGTGTGTGTCTTTCATAAAGTGTAGCTGCATCAGACAAATAAATAAATTTTTATTGTTAATTGTTAATAATAAAAAATAACAAAACTAAATTCTTGACACTTTTAACATGTCATGTCATAGATGTTTTCATTATCTACTGAAACATCCAGCTTTATCCTGGATCGAACAGTGTACGTGCAGGAAGGAGCATGACGGTTTGGAAAATGGAACAATACTTATACAGTTTAATTCATAATGTAATATATTACCAATACATGGAGCGCTCATCACTGTATTTGTCCAAACAAATTCTTTCTTTCTTTATTTCGCACTTTAAAAAGATAACAAATACTTAAACAAGTATAAATATGAATGAAATATATAACAAGAGGACGCCAAAAGCTTAATATGCTAATATAAAAACCTCCCTTCATCAATAGGTAAATGAAACAATATAATAAAAACACAATACAAAGAAGAATTTACCATTACTTAGAATGACACATGGATATGATTTGAAGTGAAATGTATTTTAATGTATAACTTTTTTAAAAAAATGTCATCATATTTTCATATATAAACACAATGCTTTGTAATGTATGTACTTTCCTTATTCCACTGTAGTACTTGTGTTCTGCACAGATCACTGTTATTTATTTACTCATATAATTATGAAAATTAACACTGACACTAACTCTGGCATATTTACATGTTTATACTGAAATATATTTCATTTATATATACAGTACAAAAGACTCAACTAACAAATAATTCAAGTTACGAAACACCTTTATGTAAAATTTTCATCTCTGAATACGAAAGAAAATTCAAATTACGAAACACATCCCCTGAAGCGTAAGTATGTACATATTATACACTTGTACGTAGCGTCATATTTGCTATTTGATAGAGTCGCTCTCCCATTGGCTATCTATACACCCTGCTGGCCTCCTATTGGCTAGGAGGGAACTACCCATAATGCCTCATTCATCACAGAGTTCTTACCACGGTCTGCTAAGTCTCTATCTCCACTGGTTTTTCTGCTATAGTCTGTTTGAGGTTTTTAGGTATTGACCCAGTGACCTTTGACCTTTTGGGCTGAAACTCTATGTCAAACTCTATGCAGACAGGATGCAGAAGTGAAAGATGAGTATTCTGGTGCTGATTGGAAGTCTGTTAAATGAACAGTTCAAAAGTTATATCCATAAATCAATTTTGACCTTTATTGTGACCTTTGACCTAGAGACTTCAAATTTATCCTTAAGGTTCTGATGTCAATGCACATCAACAGTGAGAGCAGAAGGAAGCTAAATGCTAAAGTGAGTATACAGGGATGAAAAGGAAATTCCTAATTTGCCCTATCTCTGATCATTGTGAAAACACATTTTTGGTGACGGTGACCTTTGACCTACATTCACCAAAATTTGATGGGATATATTGTGCATGACCTCGCACCTTTCCTGAAAATTTCCTGAAAATTAGTCCAGTAGTTTTGACATAAAGCTGCTTACAATCAAACATAATGGGGTAAAAAACAGTAAAGGTGCAAAAAGATACAACACATAATATAATATTATATTATATATTTATGAAAGACACGACTAACGAATGATCCCAGTTACAAAACGGCTTCAGTTTCGTCTGTGAATACGAAAGAAAATTCAAGTTAATAAATGAAACCCCCGAAACATATATACAGTACTGTATGTAAATGTTCTGCACTTCTATAGTTCTGTTCCACCGTCATGGTTCAAAGCTCTTTACATTAGCCTCACATTCACCCATTCACACACACTCATACACCAGTAGGTTTCTTAGGTCAAAGGTCAGTCCTACTGGGAGACTAAGCCAGGGTTCAGTGTCTTGCCCAAGGACACTTCGACATGTGAATGGGACGTGAACCGCCAACCCTTTGGTCATTGGACACTTAACTACTGTACACTTGTACGTAGCATCACATTTGCTATTTGATAGAGTTGTTCTCCCATTGGCTATCTCTCAACACCCCGCTGGCCTCCCATTGGCTAGTGAGTGTTCATATTTTAAGGGTAAACTTAAAACCAACCTTTTTAATTTAGCGTTTAGTTACATTTATATCTTAACATTATTTTATTCTGCTATTTTATGTATTTACTTTTTATTTTATTACTATTATTTAGTTATGTATTTATTCTATTCTTTTTAACTGTGTAAATCTTTTAACTTGTCCAACAATTGCGGGATAAGGGGGGGGGGTCTCATATAAAGCACCAGAGTCCTGCACGGGTTTGGGTACCCGTGGGTGAACCGCAAATTTTCACGAAACGGGTGAAAAATGTTGTGCTGTGTCGGATACGGGTTCGGTTCGGTTCGGACGTGGGTGATCGCGGGTCTAATTTGCGGTTCATAGGCTAAAAAGAGCCGTAGGCTAACAACATTTTTATTTGGCTCTGCCTTGGCTATGTTACTGTTCAGTATATTTGTGGCAATAAATGTTTGTATTTAAGTTTGGCTATCTGACATTTTCTTTCGGGTTCGGGTCGGATATCGGGTTCATTTATAGCGGGTCAATTCGGGTGCGGATTTTTATTTTTTTTTTTGTCGGAAAACGGGTCATACACGAGTTTAAACATGACGGGTACGGGCGGTTGCAGGATGTCAAAATCAGAACCGTGCAGGGCTCTGTAAAGCACTTTGTGCTACATACACCATGTATGAAAAGTCCTATATAAATAAAGTTTGATTGATTGAGGAGGTAACTACCCATGATGCTTTTCGTGTGTCTTCGCCCCTCATTGTTCACACAGTTCTTACTGCGGTCAGTGTAGAAGCACTTTTACTGTTGTTTGGTGAGTTTTTCCAGTGTGTTCATTACAACTTTATTATTTATTATTCATCATGGACCCAAAGAAAGTGATTCGTGCTCCGTTAACAAACACTGAAGGTGAAAGTTTGACCCAAATGGACAAAAACAACTGACCACAATTAAAACAACCACAGTGGTATACAAATGATTTACATGTCTTGTTCATTTTAATGGTTTAATAAATGATTTTCTTTTACTTTTAATACATATTTCATACAAAATATGGATACTTTTATCATTTTTGAAGGGCCTCAGAATGAACCAGGCCTTTTACATGTAAAATTCACCTCTACTTACTAAAACAGTACGTTATGAAACCACTTCTGGAATGAATTAATTTTGTAAATTGTATATACAAACACAGATGGAAGAACTGAAGTGGTTTTGGTTGTTATCCTAGAAAATATGTTAAATAGGCAGAAATCAGCTCTCATATTAAACTATGAGCTACTTTTATTGTTATCATGATATTTGTTCAAACAAATGTAACTTTTAGTTAAACTGAAGAAAACAACGTGTGGTCTAATAGTTTTTTCCCTTACTGTAGTTCCTCCATATTTTCTGCATTCATCAATACTTCATTAGTCTGTGTGACTCATCATATGTCGTAATATGTTTGAATAGAACTGTCTTATCATATTAGTGAAGGCATCATCATTCCCTTCGTTGGTTATTTATTTGGATCTGGAAAGAAGGTTAAGGTCTACAGTTTGTTCTTATTTTTTTGCAAATGCTATTATCTTGTAAATTCTATTATGTTTTCCTGATGGTTAAAGCACGCAGGTAAAATGTCCTTTTTCAATTGATGAACACAGACATGAGTTGCAGGAACAGCAGACAGGTATATATGCCATCTGTCAGACATGCATATGCTGTGTGTACCACTGTCTGTGCATGTGGATGATGACGTTAGCTTATTTATTGGTTATCATTTTAATATAAAAAAGACAGAAGTGATTATGGTGATATTTTCTGTTTGGCTTTTGAAGTCTGAACATCCTTTACTTGTTTGTTGTTTCATCCCTGTCTGTTGTGAAGGATAGACAGACAGACAGACAGACAGACAGACAGACAGACAGACAGACAGGTAGTTAGATAGATAGATAGATAGATAGATAGATAGATAGATAGATAGATAGATAGATAGATAGATAGATAGATAGATAGATAGATAGATAGATAGATAGATAGATAGATAGATAGATAGATAGATAGATAGATAGATAGATAGATAGATAGATAGATAGATAGATAGATAGATAGATGTGGGCACTTGTGGTGATCCACAGTTGTGGGTCATTGAAAAATATTTTTAATGATATTCACGTTGCTGTTGGTCGTGTCATTTGTCGTTTGAGATAAACATTAAAATAACCTGGTAAATCATTGTAATTTAAATAGTAGGTATAATTTTCTATTATTAATACATAGAGTTTGGAGAGAGCAAGAGAGAAAATAAAGTTGGTAGAGTGGAAGCTCAGGAAACATCCAAACAAAAACATTAAGGTTTGGGACACATTGGCTGAGACTTTTGAAGATGATGAGCGGTTCCCAGTGTTTTTGTTTCCATGGAAACCGGGTTCAAATGTGTCTTTGGGTGTTACAGGTTGTTGACCCCTGGTTTAGATGCTGCGTTAGCGTTGATAACTTGATAACAAACATATTTATAAACATATTAACTTACAAACAATGACATGGAATTTTAACACAGAAGTAAATGCAGGTATGTGAGTAAGGTCAAAGGTCATGTGATGTTCATGAAGACCATTGACTACCTTTTAAAAATGTAAAAAAAAATGAGTCAGTTGTGGGTTATTTATACTTCGACCGCAACTATATATATATATATATATATATATATATATATATATATATATATATATATATATATATATATATATATATACATATATATATACATATATATATATATATATATATATATATATATATATATATATATATATATATATACATATAAATATATATATATATATATATATATACATATAAATATATATATATATACATATATATATATATATATATATATATATATATATATATATATATATATAAATAACGATGCAGAGAGAAACAACGCACGCCCTCTGATTCGTCGGCTAGTCAAAAGGTCAACTGACCACTTCTTTAACTAAGCCACCCGCGACTCGGACCACATATATGTATTTGAAAAGAATGGGCCCGCGTTTTCTCGACCCGCATTTTAAAAATATAATCAATGGTCTTTATGAACATCAAATGTTCCTTTTCGGACATGTCATTGTGTTGTTATTATTATTATCATCATCATCATTGTTGTACGGATTATTGTTGCATTCTGCACATGTTCGAAATAAAGCATTCAAATGACCTTACTCACTTACCTGCATTTATTTCCGTGTTAAAATCCGATGTCATTGGGGGACAACCTGTGACACAGCTTCCACTCTCCGTGATTTTCTCTCTTGCTCCCTCTTGATAGGATACTTCCAACGTTGTACGTCACCCTCATGGAAATTCAGCTAATAAACACATTTCCCAGGTTATTTTAATGTCTGTTAGAAAGCTCAAACAGTTTAATTGTTTGTTTAATAATATTTACTCAGGAACAACTCATTTTCTGTAAGTTTACAAATATCCCACGCTGTTGAACACACCACTGATGTTATGATAGTTACGAACGTGTTTAGAATTAGCCGCTGTGTTGCTAAGTAACGGTGCTAAGATCACCATCTCTCCTTCTTTTTCTCCTTATTCATATACCGGTATTCCTGGTTCATTACTGTGTGTAAATGCCACATAGTGACATGAATAACACAGTACAGTTCAGATAGATATTAGCATGGTGTGTTGTTTATCTGTGCATAAGCTAACGCTGTTTAGCACCGGTGTGTTGTTGAAGCTAACATGGTAATAAGCTAGCTGCACTTACTCATTTCCGGTCAGCCCGCGCATTACTGATATATATATATATATATATATATATATATATATATATATATATATATATATATATATATATATATATATATATATATATATATATATATAAGTAAAATTAAAATTAAGTAAAAAATAAGTTTAAAACAAAAAGTGTTGGGGGGGTGTATTTACCAGTGGGATGTCAGTTTCACTTTTTGAATGTAACTGTTGTGGAGGTGTAATAAAGTTCAGAGGGGGGGGTCTCTGGGTGGGTTCTATGGGTGTTTGCTGTGTGTCTTGTAGTGGGAAATTACCCTGGTGGCAGAGATATTTTTACGGGGGAAAACGTCTCCTCATCCCAGACGGAAACCTCAGCAAACACACTGGATGACGCACGCCAGGGGAGGGGGACGACGAGTATTTTCAGCTCAGTTTACTCAGCCTCAAGTGTCTGACTAAACACTAAAGTAAACCCTCTGGTGTCTGAGCACACACTGGCTGAAAGTCAAGCAGAGGAGATTGAAATTCACTGTAAAATAATTTGTAGTGTTTATTGTGGTCCCTCCAGAGTCCTGCTGAGGCAGAGGTGGAAGTAACTAAGTAAAAGTACTTCATTACTGTACTTAAGTAGATTTTTTAGGTATCTGTACTTTACTTTACTTAATTTTTCTATCAACTTTTTACTTTTACTCCCTATGTGTTTGTATAAATATCTGTACTTTATACTCTTTACATTTATATAAATATCTGTACTTTATACTCTTTACATTTATATAAATATCTGTACTTTAGACTCTTTACATTCTCAGAATGACTTTTTCAAACTAAACAGACGTGACAGTATGAAAAATAAGTCACCACAGGAAAAATCAGTGGAGGAGAAAAAATGTGACTTTATATATTATAGTTATGACTATTATCTCACAATTTTGACGTTTTATTTCACAATTGTAACATTTTATCTCACATTTTTTACTTTTTATCTCCTTTTTTAAATTATTTATTTATTTGTCTGCATTTGTTCTCATCGTTTAACACCACAGAGAGGGAGTCAACATTGTTTGAGATCAATGCATTTTTTAGTCTTGCAGCCAAATATTTTAATATTTAGTGCATGTATGTGACCATCATCGGTCCTCCCTGAAAGCTGAGCAGACATCCTTTATTAGAACTCACTATTATAAGCCAGGGAGGGCAGCGCTACACCTCAGTGATGTGTGGGGGAAACAAAGACTGGACAGGACGGACAGGGACAGAAATTAACAGGCGGTGCTATTGCAGTTAAAGATTGTAAGGTGGTGTGTTATTCCCAACTACTAACTGTTCATCAATAAAAAGAAATAAATGAATCAAAAAAAGAGAAGAAAACTAAAACAGCACAAAAGAAAAAGAGATTCGATAAATAAATAATTAAACAAAACGGTAGTGAGCACCATAATTGTGGATGTCTTGATAGTATAAAATAGAATGCAATAGAATAGAATAGAATAGGCCAGAAGGGGACACTAGTTCAAGAAGAGAATGAGTTTAGGGTAGAAATTGTGGAGAGATTCTCAGCACATTCTGGTGGGTCCTATCATTCACTGAAATGAGACTCGATAGTAGCTGGTGAGACTCAATCAAACATGCAAGTGTTTGATCTCATAACTTAGATTTTTTTCAATCTCACAATTTTGACTTTTTATCTCATAACTTTGACTTTTTCTCTTAAGATTATGCATTTTTTTTTAAAAAGTGTCATTTTTAATTGTTTTTAAAATGTTATGATGACTTTTTCTCAATTGTGACTTTATTTTTTTCCCAAATTTCCTGTCCATACCCATAAACCTGTGTACAGTGACCCTATCAAACAGATTATCAACACAGTCACTTGCTTTTAAAGGCTTTATTTTAAATACATTTGAACTTATTTGATTTTTTTGTGGTTAAATTCATCAGTTTTTACTTTTGTACTTTATTACAATTGTGAAAATGCACTTTTTTTTATTTTTACTTAAGGAGTTGAATCAGTACTTCTACTTTTACCAGAGTATTTTTTCACACCAGTAGCTGTACTTCTACTTCAGTACAAGATGTGAGTACTGTGACCACCTCTGCTGGTGGGTCTGTGGGCCCAGACGCTCCGCATGCATAGGTGTAGCTGTCCACGCCACTGAAGGATGGTCTGTCTGTGAGTTGGTGATGAACTGGCAAAGTGGCCAAAGTTTAGGCCTGGTGTAGTCTTTAACACGACTGGCTCCAGGACGCCTTAACCTGAAAAAAAAACATAAACAACCAGAATGATAAATTAAGCCATGATGGTTAAGGAAGCATCAAATAAAGCACTGGTTCCCAACCTTTTCTTTGGCTCATGACCCCAGTTTAACATCACAAACGTCTGGTGATCCCAGACATTCAAAACAGAGGCTGTGTTCAAAATAGGGATTTTAACCGACGACTGTTTGACCGATGGTTGACCGCATCTGTGACCCCGTTCTTTATATTCTTTTTACTCTTTATATTCCTTATAGTTTGTGTGGAATCAACTCTTAATGTATTTCTGATTTATTTTATTGAAATTGTATAATGTATGTATAATCACTTATCTGCACTCTTGTCATTTTATTTTTTATTTATTGAAATTTTATAATGCATGTACTGTACATATTGTACTTCTGTAATTTTATCATTTCTGTGCAGTCGAATTTTAATGTATTCTTTTTATAAAATTGTATTTACATTTTTAATCAATGTGAAGTACTTTGGGCTACAGTGTGTGTATGAAAGGTGCTATACGAATAAAGATAATAATAATAATAATAATAATTATTATTATTATTATTATTATTATTATTATTATTATTATCATCATCATCATCATCATCATCATCATTATTATTATTATTATCATCATCATCATCATCATCATCATTATTATCATCATCATCATCATCATCATCATCATCATCATCATCATCATCATCATTATCATTATTATTATTATTATTATTATTATTATTATTATTATTATTATTATTATTATTATTATTATCATCGTTATTATTATTATTATTATTATTATTATTATTATTATTATTATTATTATCATCATCATCATTATCATCATCATCATCATCATCATCATCATTATTATTATTATTATTATTATTATTATTATTATTATTATTATTATTATTATTATTATTATTATTATTATTATTATTATTATTATTATTATTATTATTATAATGTGTAATGTGATGGGTGGTCAGGTCCTTTCACATTGTTCCGTTGGGGTGTCTGTGAGGGACCTTCTTCCGCTGCTATTTGAACCATAGTTAGTACCCTAGGCAGGTACTACTTCTCCAGATCAGAGAGGACCTTTTAACGTCATACCCAGGACTGTGAATGTCACAGCAGTTCCTTCACGAACCACCTGACCCAAGAAAGAGAGATCAACGTTGTCCAGTCATAATGTAAAAAAACAAACAAAATAAAACAGCCTGCATCAGCCATTCCACTGCATAAACTCTTTTGTATTATAGTGTAGACTATATAACTGTCATCCATTATGTAAATGTAGGAATGGGCCAAAATGCTATGTCATGGTATCATTTGAGCTACTGGCAGTATACAGTATATCATGGGATAGTACTTTTGTAGGATACTATATATAAATAATAAATAAATAACAGCAGAACAGTTTGGTAGTGGTCATATAGTCAGACATCCCAAGTTCTGGGAGCCTCCCTGATATCGATAGTGACTCACTGATGCCCACGAGTCAGATCAAATATTCTGGATTTTGGACTCTGGATTTTTTATTTTTTTAACAATTAAAGTGAGAGCGTGCAGACACGTCTCCACCGACTATCAGATCAAACTTATTCCCGCTGAGCTTCTTCAGTTTGATATATGATAGATGTGCACCTTCTGCACAAGCATTAGCGTCTGTCTGCTCAGCCTTACCTACTGGAGAGGCTTCAGGGGCGGACACACACTGCCTTACTGTCAGGGAGTTTAGGGACCGTCACAAAATAAATTGATGGGCAACACTAAAAAAAACAAAAAACAACAATTTTCTCCATTTAATCAATTGTATATTTATCTCAAATGTATAAATAAATACACGAATGAATGAATCAATACATTAAAAAATTAATAATTAATAAGTATTAATTTAATTTAACTAGCAAATGTTTACTCAAATTACACGTTTTTGTTCAGTAGTATGTGGGTCATGTGACCTCTGGACTCCAAGAGGCTTTTAATTTATAGCCTTGGTCTGGGCACACAAAACACACCTCATATAGTTAATTTATATCATATCATTAATTTTCTAGCAATTCTTTTACTCATTAATTACACGTTTTCATTCAATAATTCAGAAAGGGGGTTGGGGAGGGGTTGGAAGGGTCAATAAGCATCTCCCTGAAATGAGTTTTTGGAACTTGTGATGTCTGTATAGTGCAGCCTTTTATATTTGTGCAAACTTTCTTCATATTCATCGCACAACACATTTCAATGGTAGTAATCACTGTCGCAGCACTTAGCATGCTAACGATAGCGAGATTGTTTGTAACTCTGAACAGTCATTTTAGTTGCTAACGTCAGCCAGATACCATGACTAATACTGTAGTACCTCAACTGAGTATAGTAACATACAGTTATTAAGGCTGGTGCAGTGTGTTAAATTTAAGGCAGTGTTAACGTTTAGCACAATTGTTTTGTTGTCATCATGAACTCTATGGCTGTCATGACTTTGGCTGTTAGCATGTTAGCTCGCTAGGCAGGCACCCTGTAAATTAAATTGTCCTGAATCAAAATATGTTGGCATCACATACTGTAGCATTATAACCAATAGTACACTACATAAACTGTATATTTTATATTTGGAGCTTATTTGTATTCATGAGATAAAAAATCAAAAGAGAGAAAATGTAAAAATGATGAGGAAAAAAAGATAACATTATGAGATTAAAAGGGCAAAATGATAAGATAAAAGGTCAAAATTATGAGATAAAAAGCCAAAATGAGAAAAAAGGTTAAAATTATGAGATTAAAAAGCCCAAATTATCAAATGAAAGGTAAAAATGATGAGATAAGAAGGTACGACCATTTCACACCAGTTTAGAACGTTAACTCAAAACATAAACTAAACACAAAGCTAACGTGAGGTAATAGAACTTCTAGAGCGACCAGCTAGGTGACTGGGACAGCAAGTTGTTACCATGACAACCCGACAGCACGGTGGATGAGTTGTGTTATCCATCTGACAGACCTACTGAAAATGACATGACGGGTGGACGACGACAAAAGCAGTTTATGCAGAACGGATGGTGGACATCACTATGTTGTTTTATATTTAGCAGCAGAATTTACTGGAACATCTAATATTTTCTCTGTGTGTGAGGGTTTAAAATGAGCTTTTAACATAACATTGCTCGACCTGGCAGTGTGACTGGGGGCAAGTTAATGTGTTTTTGATCATGTAATAGTTGATTATATGATGGATTGGATTTATATAGGGCTTTTTTTGCTCACTCAAAACACATTCTCCCTCTAGTAGCAGATACAAACTACATTTGTATCTGCATGGCAGCCATTTTGTGCCCACGGCCCCTCTGACCACCACTCAACAAATCACCAGTGTGAGAGGCACTGGAGGAAGAGTGTTGCTCAAGGACACAATGGACTCGAACCACTAACTCTTCAGTTATTGCACAACCCGCTCTACCACCTGAGCCATAGTTGTCCATAAATAAAGGTTAATTCTGCTTCATAATGCTCTCTGTGACTTCTACAACTCCCACAATTCAATGCCAATCCAGAAGGATCCAGTCCAGAATATTTATATTTTAAACAACTCGTACAGGGTTAGTGAAGGGCTGCGATAAAATAAACAAACAAAACCATCTTCACGACAGACTAAACTTCTTATCTCCAAAAATAAATAAAATATGACTAGGTTAATGTCCTAAATCAAAAGAAAAGAAAAGAAATACTGTGAGAATAACAGCCATCCTCCCCGACCATAAAACTGGAGAGTTTCTCAAAAGTACTATATATATATATATATATATATATATATATATATATATATATATATATATTTACAATAAACACAACTGAATCCCATGATGAGTGGTGACAAAACCATAGAGGATGTGTTGTTGGGAGGTGGCAGAAAGCCGATAGAGAAGGAGACACTAGATCTAAAGTGATTTTTAAATGATGGTTTGTCTGGCGCCACTAATCAGCAGCTTTGTGCCAAAAAAAAAAGAAAGAAATCACATCCTGACACACACACACACACACACACACACATATATATATATATATATATATATATATATATATATATATATATATATATATATATATATATATATATATATATATATATATATATATATATACATTTATATATTTATAATTTATTCAATTTAGTGAACCTTACCAAATTAAATTAAACAAAAAAATGTTTTTATGAGTATATATATATATATATATATATATATATATATACATATATATATATATATACATCAGACAGATGTGACGAAGCTTCTGAGGTTGTTCAACTGTGACACAGAACAAGACGACTTCACGGGTTTAGTGAAAATAATTAAAGTGATTTGTGATTTTAAACATGGGATAAATGAGGATAAATATGGTAAATACTTGTTATATTCCTCTTGGTTCTGTTCTGTTTTAATCAGTAAAGCTCCTGTCGTGTTAAAAGTGTTAGGAAATAATGTGTTCAGGTAAATGCAGTAAATATATGAATTTTCAACATAAATATATGAAGCTTATAACTCCGTGCTGCTTATACATTCTTTTTTTAAATATATTTTTTAAAATACAGCAGGTGTGGCTTATAGTCCAGAAAATACAGTATTATCAGTGTACATGGCAATTACTATAATGTCTTGATTAACTGAATTTATTTAGAAAATGTGCTTAATTTTTCTTCTGCTCAAAATAAATAAATGAAAAGAAACTGTGAGCCTCTGTTTATGTATTTGGCTGTAACTATTTGGTTTGGCTTGAGTGTACTTTCCTGTTTCTGTCATTATTTAATGATTTTCATCTTGTATATTAACATTTTGTAATCTGAGTGATGTTTTCTTATGATCGTCATTTGTCCATGATAACACATGGAAATGAGCTTCTATGCTAAATCTGGTGCATGGATCTTATTAGTTTTAACTAATGCCAGCACACACTGTTCTGTAACTAAATAAATAAAATAAATACTTATTCCTAAATGTAAAAAAACACCCTGCGCACTACAAAGAACAATCAATCTAAAAACTTTTGCATCATCCTATATTCAAATAAAGGTAATTATTTAATTTAATGTGAATTTTTAAAAAGCCAAAATATTGACTTTCCTGGGTCTCGGGAGGAAATAATCTTTTCTTTCCTGTTATTTTTTTTTTTTAATGAATTAAATAAATAAATCAAAACATATAAATGATCTTGTATTGTGCCTGTAGTTACTGTTTGATGCCTCATTTCTGGCTCTGGTTTACTGTATTTATTATTCTAACCTTTATTCAAACAGGAAAAAAAAACTCATTGGGATAAAAAAATATCATTTTTTAAAAGTATTCTGGCCAAGAAAGCAGAAGTTAAAAACATAAGGATCAAAGCCATATATATATATATATATACAAACAAATCAGTTTTAAAACCATATATGAAACAATAACAAAAGAACATGCATCTAAAACAACACCATTATTTTAATCTTTTTTAATTATACTTTTGTGGTTTACTATAATATTCACTATAATTTTATACACCGTATTTTGACATTTTAAGGGAAAATAAAGTATGTTCGTATGTCCTTTATCTCATAGTTTTTGCTTTTTATCTCATAATAGTGTTTTTTAGCTCATAATTTTGACTTTTTATAATAATTTTGGCCTTTTATCTAATAAATCTGGCTTTTGACTTTTTTTATCTCATAATTTTGACTTTTTGTCACAATTTTGGCTTTTTATCTCACAATTTGGAGTTTTTATCTCATGATTTGGGGTTTTTATCTCATAATTTTGACTTTTTATCATAATTTCATATATATATTTGGGCTTCTGATCTATATTTGGGTGTCATTTGTCTATGATCACTGTACAGAACATTCCTTTAGCCGTTCCAGCCTGAATTCCTTGTGTTTTTCTGCGTAACTGCTTCTGCCTCTACTGAATGGGTCATGCTGATCTCTGTGGGAAAATCAGAAGTGGTAACCAGGTCCCGTCAGCAGTTCCTGGTGATCAGCAGGAGACGCTCAGCTTTAATTCAGCAGTTTGAGACAAGATGAAGAGAGAAGTGAAGAGAAAAGCAGCGCACGTTACACTTTCATAGGCCGAGGAGCGTCCGGCAGACTGAGCCTGCAGTCCTGAAGAAGAGTCATGCTGGGAAAAAACATCCTGCTTTGGTCATGTTGTGCTAAAACGGCTAATCATGGTGACAGTTTACATTGTAGGATGCATTAGTAAAAGGAAAAAGGCAGAATGAGGAAATAAAAATAGATGAGGTTTGAGATGACGATGTTGTTTGAGCATCGACGTCGCAATGTACGTGTGCACAATAGTCACATCACAGCTCCTGCTATTATTAGTATTTTTATTTATAATTTGTATATATTTTCATTTATTTGTATATATTTTTATTTATTTAAAGGTCAACTTCTGGTTGTGCTAGCCTAGCCACGCTAGACCCCTGTAGCGGCAGTAAATCTAATGTTCTATCGTAGTAGTCTAGTTTCGCTCAATGTAACTTTTGGCTAGATTTCTCCTAAATTTAACATTATCATACTCACAGATTCCAGTACACACTTCCAAAAACAACTCCAACTATAACAATGTTTGTTTGTTTGTTTGTTTGTAAGCAAGATAACTCAAAAGTTATGGATGGATTTTGAT
>CM035805.1:7050297-7137797 GCA_020466265.1 Siphamia tubifer
ATCATGACCTTTGACCTTTGACGACCTTAAAAGGTCAAATCCATTGTCTGATATTTTGAGAGGGAGATGTCCATTAAGAGCTAAAATGTGTGCAGGGGGGGCGGGGTTTGAACCACAGTTGGTAGAGTGGGTCACCCAATGACCGAGAGGTTGGTGGTTCGCGTCCCAGCTCTGGCTGTCCACATGTCGAAGTGTCCTTGGGCAAGACACTGAACCCTGACTTAGGCCCCCAGTAGGACTGACCTTTGACCTTAGAAATCTACTGGTGTAGTATGAGTGTGTGTGTGTGAATGGGTGAATGTGAGGCTAATGTAAAGCGCTTTGAGCACCATGAAGGTGGAAAAGCGCTATATAAGCACAGTCCATTTACCATTTGTCGATTCTTCCAAATTTAAGTCGAATTGTGCAACGAAAGTCGACGTGTTGCCTAGTTGACATTTTAGTTAATGCCTTTGTCCAGTCTATCATTCTCTTGTCTTTTTCTGTTTTCTATTCTTACCTGCCTTAGGACAACAGATGTAAATTAGCTTTTTTGCTAACTCTGGCATATTTACATTGATGCTTTCTGCTGACATGTTGATGAATATGCACTGTCCTAATTAAATAAATATAATAAATAAATGAACAAAAAAACACTCTAAGATGTGATTTACAAAGACAAAGTAATAATAGAAAGAATAAAGAAATAATACAATGTTAACACACAATATAATTCCATTACATTATGAACCACAACCTCTTTGTTTCCAACTGCAGTGTGAAAAATGTGACTTGAGAGACAAAGAAGTAGACAGTATTTAAAGGAAAGAGTTTGATCTGTACATGTGTGTTTAACATGATAGGATGGAGCAGAGGTCCATCTACATCTACATACAGTAAATGTCCCCAGAGATGAAGATGTGAGGGAAGTGAGAGTCCGCTGGTTGAGGTCTGATGTGACAAATGTGATGCAGTTGAGGACGATGACTCATAGGTCTAGACTGATAATGGAGAGATTTCTCTGTAACAAAGAACAAAGAAGAAAAAAAAAAGTGATTATAAAAAACGAAATGACATTTTTTTTCTTTTTTCGACCGGTTCTGACCTGCTCCACCGTGACCATCACCCTCTGCAGCGCTCTCTCTGTTTCATCATCCACCTTCCTGGGCCAGATGTTATCCTTTACAACATAATCAGCCTCCCTTCTTTTCATCTGCCTGTGTTCAATATGTTACTCAGAGCTGGTGTGTACTTTGGCTTGTGTTAAAGATAAAAGTAATTTCATCTTTTTTTTTTTTTTTTTTTGAGCGCTAGTGAAACAATTGGAGAGTGGTATACACACAAAGCAAATCTTTGGTGTCGGAAACTGGCTCATTTTACACACAAAATTAAATTATGATAAATTTGACTTCACGGTGGAAGCAATCTAAACATAAATTCTGGAAGTTCTGGAAGGAAAGTTCTAATTTATCAACCAAATCAATATAATTGGGCTGCATTTTTATGAGTAGTGTTTGCATGAAATTCACTATTATTATTATTAATGTGATTCTTATGACCTCTTTCAAGATGTTGAAAACAATAACTATAAAAAATGAAAGTATAAATATGGGGAGTTGCATGAAATAAATTAAAGCATTAGCAGTTCCAGATCCTGTATTGTTGAGTGATCTAAATAAACGTATTATTATTTATTCTAAACGATCTAGAAAATATGTTCCGAACATGATTTAATGATGTTAATCTTTATTGATCTGACGATGGGGAAATAAATGAACATGAAGCTTCTTTGAAACTGGGATCATTTTGGTATGGGTTAGACCTAATAATAACAAAGGAATTTAGACATATTTCCTCCAGGATGTACCTAATTATGACCTCAGATAAAGGCAAAAAAAAATTTATAGTCTAACTCTGAGTCATTGCAGTATAATTTTTTTTATTTTTTTTATCAAATATTGGGGACATGAAAAGCTACTGAGGTGCATTTGATCTGAAAACACTTATATAGCACTTAAAAAGCATGATAAATAAAGACACTGTGTTAAATTTGTCCATCCTAGTGTGTCTTTTTAATCCAGATACGTGGGTTTTACGTGATTCTGAGTTTCACATGTAACCTATTGTGTCCACTTGTGTTACATGCAGAACCTGCCGCTTTAAACACATATAAATAATGAGGGATTAATTTTTGTGAGATACAAGTGAGACACTTCCATATTTAGCTGGATTCCCAACATGTATCTGTGAGAATAAAAAGATATGTATAATGTAATTGTTCCATCTTTTTTACTGTTACACATATATTTCCGTATTTTAAAAAAAGTATTATCTATTATTAATGCATTAATGTGGCTCAATCCATTACCATGATTAATCTGATAAAACAATTTTTAGTGCAATTAACAGATTATCTGCAGCAGAATATATATATATATATATATATATATATATATATATATATATATATATATATATATATGTGTGTGTGTGTGTGTGTGTGTGTGTGTGTGTGTGTATTTCTTGCTATATGACAAATACTCGACGCAAACGGTCAAACAGATTAGTGTTCGACACTAATCTGTGTCATCCTTCCTGTAGCTGAAATAACTAAATAGAGTTAATAATTAAAAATAAAGAAACTAAAATGTAAATAAATCCATAAATAAAAAAGAGAACTACAAATAAATGAATAAATAACACTATAGTAATTAGTTGGGGCTGTTTTGAAAATGTGTACTGGAATGTGTGAGTATGCTAATGCTAATGCTAATGGTGTCAGTTGTTACTGCTGGTGGAATTAGTTAAACCCAGTTTCAGGTGGAGCAGACAGTCTACCACTGGAGTGGTTTGTGTCATGCTAATGCTAACGCAGGCTACACCAATCAACACCCAGCAAGATATATTATTATTATTATAATTATTCATTCATTCATTATCTGAACCCGCTTTATCCTCACTAGGGTCGCGGGGGTCACTGGGGGCCTAATCCAGCTACAATGGGTGAAGGCGGGGTACACCCTGTATGAGACGCCAGTTCATCTCAGGGCTGAACATATATAGACAAACAATCACTCTCACATTCACACCTATGGACAATTTTAGATTAACCAATTAACCTATCAGCGCATGTGTTTGGATGGTGGGAGGAAACCGGAGTGCCCGGGCGAAAATCCACACGGACACGGGGAGGACATGCAAACTCCACACAGAAAGGTCTGGTACGGGATTCGAACCAGGGTCCTTCTTGCTGTGAGGCACGAGTGCTAACCACTGCACCACCGTGCCGCCCTATTATTATTATTATTATTATTATTATTATTATTATTATTATTATTATTATTATTATTATTATTATTATTGTTATTATTATTATTATTATTATTATTATTATTATTATTATTATTATTATTATAGCTGTGAAGTGAGCCGCCAGTCACTCATCCCACACTCAAATGTCACTGTTTACATTCAGACTTGAATGCACGAAAAGCAGGAAACTGGGCAATGTGGCTCCGCCTACTAAACTACAGCCAACAACAAACAAACCAAAAACGAAAAGGGTCTAAAAGTGAAGTGATAAAGATGAACGGTGGATGAGCCATTCTGTCAAGAGGGGTGAAGTGGAGAGAGGACTCCAATGCTCAGTGTTAAAGGGAAAAATAATTTAATAACAAACAGAGCAAAATCCTGACAGACAAACAGAAAACAACCCTGGGGGGCAGATCAGCCAGAGTCCGTGGTGGTGAAAAATGTCCAGGTTATGGTGACTAGGGAAATGGGCAGAGTGTACGGGTTATGGACAAATCTGAATGGTCCCGCACTGGCAACTGCAAACTTCACTGCTTCAATATTGCAGATCAGCAACGACTTACAGCTGCACAGTGCGAGGTTTATCTGGAGAGCACCAGGGGAAAGGTCGTGACAAATGTAGCTACAGTCATTAAGATTGGTGCAATGTTCAGTTGAAGGTGAATCAGACGTTCCACCTGTTAATTGACTAAATTACAGACCTTGTTTATCTCGTGCAAATAATAGCTTAATAGCATAATAGCTTGGGTCACAACCGGCCGCAACAATGACAAAAATGTCCACGATTTCCTGAGAGGACTGAAGATGTTAGCGACGTGTAGCACAGTTGTCATAGAGATCATATGAAAGTCCATAACAGCAGTTAGTTTCATTAGTAATGCACTACGGCGCAGCTGTAGACAAATCAGGGGGTGGGACTTAGACAATGTGCACGACAATGGTCAGAGCGACAATGTCAGACAGAAAAATGAAATGAGTTTAATATGGTAAATAGACTGCACTCATATAGCGCTTTTCCACCTTCATGGTGCTCAAAGCGCTTTACATTAGCCTCACATTCACCCATTCACACATCAGTGTCTTGCGCCCAAGGACACTTCGTTTGTTTGTTGTAATGGTGTGAAACTTTACAGTGTAATCCACCATAGTACTGGAAAGACACCCTCCAAATGTTGGATCATTTAGTGAAGTTGTGCAGGTGTTAGGAGTTCCACTGACAAACAGGACACACTACACACACAGGTTTGTTTAATTATAGATAGATGTTACAGGTTCAAAACACAGAAAACTGACACTGTTACATCTCTGTTGAATTATAGATAGATTATATACAACCAATCAAATCTTACCTAAGATGTTTAGTTCTTTATGAAACCGGGACCTACATTCAGTAAAAGCAGCACAAACTAAGACTCATACACTTGTTCATGTTATTTTGCTGCATTTACACTAAAACAAATGATCCTTTCAATAAAATGTGAATAACCTGAGTAGAAATTAACATTTTTAAATATCTGAATTGCATGCATGTGGCTGTGGCTCAGTTGGTCTAATGACTGAAGGGTTGGCGGTTCACATCCCTGCTCTGGCTGTCCACATATCAAAGTGTCCTTGGGCAAAGACACTGAACCCTGCATTAGTCTCCCAGTAGGACTGACAGAACCTACTGCTGTGTGAATGGGTGAATGTGAGATTAATGTAAAGCTGTTTGAGCAGCATGAAGATGATAACAACTATATAAGTGCAGTCCATTTAAACATTTACTGAAGCCACCCCCTGAACTTCCTGCTTTAGTCTAATGGTGACACCTGGCATGAATAATGTCACATGTTTTTTGGGACAATAACATCCTCTACCACCTCCCTTTGTCCACGAGGGTGAATCATCATGAGTCATCCCATTATGGTCGTTGAATATAGGACATCTGTGTATGTGTTCTATATAATACACACAAGTTATAACCTCAAAATGTAAACTCAAATGACACACTAAGAGCAGGGTCACAGCCTGGAGGATATCTACATCAACAGCCTTGACCTGCCCTTATGAAATAAAAATATATTTCTCCATGTACTGACTATCAATATATTACTGCCTGAAATTGAACATAAAAAATATGTGTATATAATATACAGAAAAAATATATTGTGTCAATATATTATAAAGAAATCATATATATATTTAGTAGTACACTTAATATATGGATGCACATATTGTTGAATTCCAAGGTCAAAGGTCACAGCCCTCCATTTTATAGGGTTAAGGCTGGACCCAGGTTAAAAACAATATTACTATGGTTCTGAGTAACTGGACTCAATCCTGTAGCTGTGTAAGGTTCTGATGCATTCGCCGAGCGTCTACGATTGATATGCGTAGGGTACGCCCCGCCACCCCCCTAGGATCCTACCCCCTGAAAAAGACCACAGTATATACAGGAGTGTAGACCCCGGGTCTATTTTCCACACTATAAGTCGCACTGTCAATGAATGATTTATTGTTTTGAGGTTTTTCATATATGTGACCCTGCAGCACAAAACCAGTCACTTGGGTCAAATTTCATAAATTCAGATTTTATATTTATCTTAAAGTTTATTAAAAATGCTTGCGTGACACTAATTCAACCAATCAGAGGCCGTTTTTCAACATCGCCATAGCAACAAGGGATTTTGTTTACTGCAGAAGGCTTTGTTCTGAGGCCTCCCATTGGTTCAAATATATAATTATGTAGATTTCTATTTAAGGGTTGTTTAGAGGGAATCCTGATCTTTCAAACGGTACCAAACATGACGGGGAAATATGTAAGGAAAGTCGTGTTTTGAGGCGATTTTTCTTTGTTTTAGACTTAATTAATGTCCTTCCTAAAAGGCATGATTTGAAGCATTTATGGTATGAATTTCACAAAAACTCATTGTTAGAACCATTGGATTTGTGCTGGAGGGTCACATATAAGACGCACCTGACTAGAAGGCACATTAAAAGAAGTAAAAATCATGAGATAAAAAGTAAAAATCATGAGATAAAAAGTAAAAATCATGAGATAAAAGTAAAAATCATGAGATAAAAAGTCAAAATCATGAGATAAAAGTAAAAATCATGAGATAAAAAGTCAAAATTATGAGAAAAAAGTCAAAATGTATCAGATAAAAGGTACATTATATGAGATAAAAAGTCGAAATTCCTACTCATTAAGCACAGCCGGAATGAATTCATATATAAGGCGCTCTGTTGTTTTTAGAGGAAATTAAAGTCTTTTAAATGTGCCTTATAGTCTGGAAAATATGCTACATATTTTGTGAAGTGTATTACTAAACATATGTAATTATATATTTAATAATATACTTTACAATATATGAGTTTCAATAAAACTATCCATAAAAGGTCAGCTTTTGTCTTCAGTGAAAAATATGTTTTATTTTTGTAAATATTTGATCAAATCATATATTATAGTATATTGGAAAATATATGCACTACTTTCCCAGACATGGGAAAATATTTTGTCCCTGAGTGTTAATGTGTTATCCCATGATGGTCATTGAATATAGGGCATCTGTTTATGTTCTCTATACCACAGGTGTCAAACATACGGCCTGGGGGCCAAATCTGGCCCGTTAAGTGTCCAATCTGGCCCTTTGGATGAATTTGTGAAAAGCAAAAATTACACCTAAGATATAAATCATTTTAGTTCATGGTCGACATTTAGACAAATTCAGTATTCACAAAATTCACAAGTAAAAAATAAATATAATTGTTTTTCATTTAGTAACACTAAAACAAAGTATAATTTCACCCAAAAATCTCAATAATCAGGACAAATATGAAAAATTGGAAACACCTTAAGAGAAGTAAGTATAATTTTAATAATATTCCACTTATTACTAAATATTTTGTGCATCTGTAGATCCACTGTGATCTGTAAGTTAGTATATATATACATATATATATATATATATATATATATATATATATATATATATATATATATATATATATATATATATATATATATATATGTAAATGATAAACTTAAGCCTAATATTATTGTATTCATAATGTACCATATTTTCCGGACTATAAGGTGCACTGAAAAGACAGAGCCGTTGTATATATGGATTAATTCTGGTAACGCTTAGTGGCTGGGAATTTTTACTTTTTATCTCATAATTTTTACTTTTTGTCTCATAATTTTCACTTTTTATCTCATAATTTTTACTTTTTATCTCATAATTTAGACTTTTTATCTCATAATTTAGACTTTTTATCTCATAATTTAGACTTTTTATCTCATAATTTAGACTTTTTATCTCATCATTTTTACTTTTTGTCTCATAATTTAGACTTTTTATCTCATCATTTTTACTTTTTGTCTCATAATTTAGACTTTTTATCTCATAATTTTTACTTTTTATCTCATAATTTAGACTTTTTATCTCATAATTTAGACTTTTTATCTCATAATTTAGACTTTTTATCTCATAATTTTTACTTTTTATATCATGATTTTGACTTTTTATCTCATAATTTTTACTTTTTATATCATGATTTTGACTTTTTATCTCATAATTTAGACTTTTTATCTCATAATTTAGACTTTTTATCTCATGATTTTTACTTTTATCTCATAATTTTGACTTTTTATCTCATGATTTTGACTTCACTTAATGCGCCCTATGTGAAAAACGTGCGCCTTATATGTGAAAAATCTAAAAAACAACAACAAACAAACCAAAAAAAACCCCAGCTTACAGTGCAGAAAAATACAGTACTTTGACTTTTTTCGCTCTAAAACAGAAGAGAAAAGTTTGGAGTTAACATTTTTATACTTTTAGGTTATTTTTTTACTTCACTTCTTCTATTGCTCTAAATCGCTGCTACTGTAACATGTGAATTTGCCTGTTGTGGGATCAATAAAGTCTATCTTATCTTATCTTATCTTATCTTATCTTATCTTATCTTATCTTATCTTATCTTATCTTATCTTATCATATTTAGTTGAACTCAAATAAGTTTGACGCTCCTGCTCTACACAATACACACAACTTATTACCCATTTTTTCTTTTGGGTGTTACAAAAATGGAAATGTTCGCTCAAATGAGACACTTAGAGGGGGGATCACAGCCTGAGGATATTTAAATCAACAGTCTTAACCTGTCTTTCTTTTGACAGTCTCCCGTTCTCCGACTTGACGAAGTTGAGTAATTCATCACAATAATGGGCTATGATTCATGCATTTCAGAGAGAAGAATCAAATTGGCATAAGTGAGAATGGAGACACCGTCCCCTGGAGTGTACACATTGTCCAGACAGACGGATATGTGTGAGAATGGACATTAATAAGCTTATTTCATTCAGCGGGTCTTCTGTCCATGGCTCAGGGTTTTTTTTATTATTTTTTAAAATTATTTTATGCCTTCGTGCTTACTTATATGCTTTTGGGTAGGACCGAGTGTAAAGTTTACTGACTTCAATTTTCTTTTTGATAAATATATATGGATACACATATATATATAAATATTGTATTTTCCACACTATAAGGTGCACTGTCAATGAACGGTTTATTGTTTTGACGTTTTTCATATACAAGACGCACTGGACTATAAGGTGCATTAAGTGACGTCAAAATCATGAGATAAAAAGTGAAAGATATAAGATAAAAAGTGAAAATGATGATAATAAGCCAAAATTATAAGATACAAGGTCAAAATTATGAGATAAAAAGTCAAAATTGACATAAAAAGCCAAAATTATTGAGAGAAAAAAAAAATCACATTTATTAGATAAAAAAAAACTTAAATTATGAGATAAAAAGTCAAAATTCCAAGTCACTAAGCACAACAACAGTTACTCCATGTATAAAACGTTCTGGATTATAAAGTGCACTGTTGTTTTTGGAGAAAATGAAAGTCTTTTTAATGCACCTTATAGTCCAGAAAATACGGTACATATTTTGTGAAGTGTATTACTAATTATATGTAATTATATATTTAGTAAATATATGTGGACACTGTCCCCTGGAGTGTACACATTGTCCAGACAGATGGACATGTGTGAGAATGCAGGTCTTCTGTCCATGGCTCAGGTTTTTATTTATTTATTTTTTTAATTTTATGCCTTCGTGCTTACTTACACACTTTTTTTCGGGATTTTTGGGTAGGACCGAGAGTAAAGTTGACCGACTTCAATTTTCTTTTTGATAAATACTGTACAGTTAATGACCTCAGATGTTGTGTATTTATTCAAGTGTGTTTGTATCTAAGTGTGTGTGTCCGCCCATGGATTTATGACATTATGCTGGGAGTTTTTAACGCACTTGGCAGATTGTCTTTACGAAAATATTCAACAAAACAGCAGACTGCCCGGTTGATAAACTGGAGGTGAACACGGTGTCTTACTGTCTGAACTTAACATCTAAACTTTAACATCCTACATTCTTCAGATAATACGCACCAAACCCGTGATGTTTCAATTCTCAGTATATTTTTTTCTGTCTCTCTCTCTCTCTCTCTCCCCCACCCACCCCACCACTCTTTGATAGTTTCCCCTTTCTTCCAGTTCTCTGTGACTATTCATCTCCATCACCTCAACACATCAGTTTCTTTTTTGGCTGAGTCACATTTTTCCTCTTCAAGTCATCTTTTTGATGAGGTCCATTTTTTGGTGGGAGAGATAGAGTTTTGGAGTTCTGGACCCAGCTGTCGCCCCTTTATTTTTCCCTAGAAAGGCCATTAATCATCATGGGTAAAGTTAAGTAAGATCGTGGAGAAAAAATAAAAAATAAAAGAGAAAAAAAAAAATAAAAGTATTCCAGCCAGAAGAGACTTTTTTTTCTGACACAGACAAAACCTAAAATGTCTAAATTGTAAATGCAAGATTAAGTTGTAAACTTAAGAAAAGGCATGCTTTTCGTTACAGGCTCCTGAAGTAATTTGCACAGAAATTGCTAAGATTTTCCAGATGCTTAATGGAGTTGATGTAATTTGGCACAGATGGTATTCCGGTAACACCTTGTGCAGATTTTGGACAGTGCACAAACATCAACTAAAAATGCTATTGTGAAATTTGTCAGCAGTAAAAATGGTGCATAGAGTGTTTTCTATGTTTGTAAAGAAACTTCTGTGATTGAATTGTGATATACCAGAAGAAAAATAAAGATTGTTATTAGAAACATTTACCAGAACACCACGGTAAGGAACCTGACAAGGATTCCACACAGTACATTTCCTAGTGTAAAAAACGGCAGTGTCAAAGTTATTCTAACAATGGACCAGAGGTGTTAAAAGTACTCACATTCTGTATTTAAGTAGAAGTACAACTACTTAAGTGAAAAAAAATACTCTTGTAAAAGTAGAAGTACAGATTCAAATCATCTACTTAAGTAAAAGTTGTTGTTTTTTTTTTTTTTTTTTAAAAAGGACCATTTCTGAATTGTAATAAAGTACAAAAGTAAAACGTAAAACTATTTATTTTTTTTGCCATGAATGCAATAATATTTATTTATCCAAGAAATAGTTTCAAAACTATCAAAATGAAATCCTTTAAAAAATGTTATAAATATGAGATAAAAAAAATTGCATAATTTTAAAAGTGTCATTCTGCTGAAAAATACTTTTCCACTTTTCTCCTTTTGGAATCTGATTGCTCACCCAGCGTTACCATGGTGATGGCTCACCCAGCGTTACCATGGTGATGGCTCACCCAGCGTTACCATGGTGATGGCTCACCCAGCGTTACCATGGTGATGGCTCACCCAGTGTTACCATGGTGATGGCTCACCCAGCGTTACCATGGTGATGGCTCACCCAGACTTACCAACACATGCTCTTTAACAGTGGTTCATCACCTCCACTGGCTGCATACTGCATTCACACTAAACAACAACAGGAACCAGGGACCCAGAAAAAGACGGTCCATCTGACATCAGATGGACTTTAGCGTCACCCATGTGGGGTTAAACCTGTCCCCCATTGCAGTGAATATGAAGTAGCATTAGCATTAGCATCTACAAGAGAAGACGGTGCCACAGTAGCTGCTGCACAAACTGGAAAAAAATGTTGGATCAAACTGGTTCATGTGTCTCTGTGGAAATAAAGCCTAGTTTTTTTCCTTGCATGTTTTCAGAACAAGCAACGGCACAAAACTCAGCTGGATGATATTTGGGTAAAAGTAAATACATACACATCAAGAGGGGAGGGGGGAGTGTTCCTTCACGCATTCTGAGCCAATCAAAGATGCCTCGTCACCGCATATGAGAAAGTACTGGTAAACTCTGTTGTTGGACATCAAGTCATTTTTCTATTGTGAAAAAACAGCTGGAAACAAAACAATCCGGATGTTTTTTTTAAATAGAACCAACACACAATGTATTGAATAACAATGAAGAACACAGTAATATTAATGAAATATCCATGGAATGACTCCTTTAAGATAAAAAGTCAAAATTACGAGATAAAAAAGACAGAATTGTGAAATCAGAAGTCAAAATTATCAGAAAAAAGTCAGAGTTCCTCTCCTCCACTGGTTTTCCCTCTGAAGTGACTCACTATTGTACTGTCACATCTGTTTAGTTTGAAAAATTTACGCATCTATTCTGAGAATATAAGGAGTATAAGGTACAGAAATTTATCAAAGGATGTAAAATAAAAAAAAAAATAAATTTAAAATTAGGCTTAAAACATTCCTGTTTGAGAAAGCCTATGGTCAGGTTAGTTAAAAATTATGTGATGTATGAGTCACAGTTCAGTCTAGGCTGCCCTAGGAGTTAGAATGCTGGGGGAAGTACAGACACTGAGTTCCTTCTTTCTTCTCTTTCTCTCCCTCACACCTGTTTCTGTAACTTTTACAACATATCTTTCATACCAAGTCTGTTCATGACTAGTCACCTGGTGTCCCCTTTCCCCCCTCCCCCCCCTGGGGGGAGTGGTGGCTCTCCTGACAGTGTCTGCACGGGAGCCATGGACGACAGGATCTGGAGTATCTCGCCTGTGCCGACCTGTGACCCCGGACCACCGCCCCTGCCTGTCTGGACCAGCCCCCCTTTCTTCATTTATACATGGACGTTCATCTATAGTCTGTCCGTCCATGGGAGTGGATCTGTCCTTTAATGTGGTTCTCCTCGAGATTTCTTCTTTTTCCCACTGGGTTTTGAAGTTTTTTCTTGCCGAGAAGGAGGGTCTAAGGACAGGGGATGCCTGGGACTTTTCATGTATTTCTGTAGTTGATTGTGTTTTTGTAAAGCCCTGTGAGACGAATTTGTTGTGATTTAGGGCTTTATAAATAAAATTGAATTGAATTGAATTGAATGTAGGGAGTAAAAGTAAAACTTAAAAAAATCTACTTAAGCACCATAATCACACATACACACATACACATACTATATTTTCTGCACTATAAGGTGCACTAGATCATAAATCATGACCGTCAATTTTGTTAACAATGTGGAATTTTTTCATGAAGTTTTTTTTGTAAAGAAATGTAGAACTTGTTTGATCCATGCAAACAACAGTGAAGTCAAAGGTTATAGAACATATGGTTACTACAGCAGAGCTAGAACAGAAACATAGTGTTGTGTTCGGATTCAAACAAACAACTGGAAAACAAATATTCTGCCCCTAAAGGTTAGACAGGGGGCACCATAAGAAAAAATTAAAAATATAAACTTTCCAGATATATGTTTTTGTTTTTTTTTTAAATCACCACCAGCATTTAGTCTATCAATACATGACACAAACACTTTTCTTTGGATGAACAGAGCATTTCTCAGGGGGGCAGGACTTGTCCCTGAGGGGGCCCCCCTGTAGCCACGCCCCTGCACCTATACAAAAAAAATAAATCATCCTTTCCTTTATTGCCACACCTCTCTGTCCTACCCCCTCATGTTTCATCAAATTGCTTGTACTGTTTTTCGACATAGAAAAGGGTTTTGGATTCACACACAATCTGAATTTAACTCAAATGTTCTTGGAGTCCTTATTTCAAAGGAAGTGAAAAGCAGTGATCCTTCTGTCAGTCTGCCAGTTCCAGATGAAGGAAAAAGAAATGAAACATTCTGCACAGACTTTTATATCACTAGTTGATTTTGCAGAACTTTGTATGAAATAGAATGTTCGTTACTTATCAGATTCAGTAGCTGATCTCGTGGTGATGTGCGAAGATATATGAAGAAAATACAAAATCTACAAAAACAAAGCAAGTTAAAAAATACATTGTAACATGTGTTACTGTCATTATAACTAGTATATATTACTCATTTTCTTCCCTGTATTGCCTTTACATTACTGCAGTACACCAAAAAGTAATACATACAAGTAATTAATGAATTTTGTAACGCATTCGTCCCAACACTGTAAATGTAACTCTAGGTTCAGTGTAACTTTTACACAGTATAGATAGAAACCATATGTTCAGTGAGGTAGTGTTAAAATGAACTCTTTAACTGTCATATTAACACTGGTGATTTTACTGTATTTTCAAATCATGTTGCATTCTCTTATGAAACAAAAGAATATGACAATATATTGAAAAATATAATGCATTATATTAAAAAAATATATTCACATACAGTGGTACCTCTACTTATGAAAGACCCAGCTAAAGAATAATCCAAGTGATGAAAAAACCTTTATCGCAACTTTTCATCTCTGAATATGAAGGAAAATTCTACTTATGAAAGGAAACTCAAACCCCGGAAAACATAAATACTCTGTACGTTACTGTACGTAATGTATGTAAATACACCATTTACGTACTGTACGTAGCATCCCATTTGCTATGAGGGAGCTACCATGATGCTTTTCATGATCCTTTGACCCTCATTCATCACAGAGCTCTAACCATACATATCATTGACCCCCCCCCCCCAACGCGCCCACTGAAACCACCCCACAGCACGAACCCAAAGAAAGTGACTCCCAGCCACAGGAGACGACAAAAAAAGGAGGAGGCAGCCATCACTCCACCAGCACAAACAAAAGACATGCTGGCGAAACCCCCCAAACCCGCAGAAAATAAACACCCCAAAAAAATGTCCACGAGCCGTGCCATCATCCACCCCAACATCGCACACGTCCTGCACACACCAAGAAGATCACGAAAAGCCGTCAAAGGCAATCGTCCCTGGATCTACACCCACAAAACATCAGTCAACAAACGTCCACTGAAGGTGAAAGTGACAATTAAAACAAACACAATGGTATGAAAATGACCCACATGTCTGGTATGAAAATAACCCACATGTCTGGTATGAAAATGACCCACATGTCTGGGAAGAAAATGACCCGCATGTCTGGGATGAAAATGACCCACATGTCTGGGATGAAAATGACCAACATGTCTGGGATGAAAATGACCCACATGTCTGGGATGAAAATGACCCACATGTCTGGGAAGAAAATGACCCGCATGTCTGGGATGAAAATGACCAACATGTCTGGGATGAAAATGACCACCATGTCTGGGATGAAAATGACCCGCATGTCTGGGATGAATATGACCCACATGTCTGGGATGAAAATGACCAACATGTCTGGGATGAAAATGACCCGCATGTCTGGGATGAAAATGACCCATATGTCTGGGATGAAAATGACCCACATGTCTGGGATGAAAATGACCCACATGTCTGGGATGAAAATGACCCACATGTCTGGTTCATTTAATGGTTTAATATTTAATGTTCAGTCAGTGAAGACACATTTAGCCACTGACACTAATACATTACATCTAAAATATACATCTACATTTTCTTTTACTTTTAACACATTTTTCATAAAAAATGGTAATTTTTAAATCATTTTTAAACGGCTTAGGGGGTAGTATTGGGGGCCTTGGAACAAATCAGGCCTTTTACATATAAAATGCGACTCTATTTACAAAAAGTTCACGAAACCATTTCTGGAACGAATTAATTTCGTAAGTAGAGGTACCACTGTATATGGAAATGTAGTGGATATATTATCCAATATATGATTTGATCATATATTGACAAATGTAAAACATATGTTGCACTGAAGACAAAATCTGCCCTATATGTTTACAGATAGTTTTAGTGAAGCTAGAACCCTGCCCTCCTGCAGGAGTCCCATGGGTGCCATTGCAGCAGCCAACGAGAGCGGTGAGAAGCTCAAGTCCTCAAAATAAAAATATGTTTAAAATAAAATCTATAAATGATTCATTTTGATTATCATATATACATGGGGGGGGGGGGTCCTGTGAGGGGATCCTCCCAGCACTGAGCAGCCGACCTTGCGACCTGCTGAGGTTGAATTCCCTGGACGGACTGCGAAAGACTCTCTTAAGGTAGGCTACTATTTGACTATCAGTGTCCTGCTGGTATTTAGCCTTAGTTTACCACCCGCCCCAAACAACCTGACTCAGAGAAGACCGGACCCCACCATGACGAGGGCTGTTGCCGGCCTCACGCCATCTAGGAGCTGAAATGAGCCTCGATCAGAAGGACTCAGGTCCTCGAGCGTCACCGGGCAAGTGGTCTTCTGTACGCCACATTTCATCTTAGGTCTGAACCTTGTGGGCGGGAACGGGACTGAAAATCATAATTCTTTGCAGAAGTGCGATTGGAAATTGTGTCCAGACTTCTAATTGAAACTCAATTTCTTTCCACATATATTATGAAGTGTATTACTATTAATATTAACATATATGAGTACATATATTATCATATATGTCTCAATATATGGAAAGCAGCAATTCCTTATGTATTTTTAAATATATTGTAATATATTGACACAGTATATTTTTCTGTATATTATATACATATATTTTTTATGTTCAATTTCAGGCAGTAATATATTGATAAACAGTATATGGAGAAATATATTTTTTGTTTCGTAAGGGTTGTGGGGGAAAGATTTTAATGTATTTTCAAATCCTGTTGCATTACATTTGAAATACCATCTTTAATTTTACGTTTATACGTATGTTGCGGTCTAATCTGCATGCAGACGAACATGTAGTATGGACACCAGGTGGCATCAGCACCACCAAGAACAGAGGTGTCAATGATGCAGCCCAGGGGCCAAAATTCCACTCTCGCCCATGTGATGAATGTGCGAAATGCGATAATTACACCAAAGACCTCAATCATTTTATTTCAGGTTCCACATACACACTAATTCCATTTCAAGTGGGTCAGATTAGTAAAATACTATCACAACAAGGGGTTCCAGAAACAACAAACCCCGCCCCTTTGGAAACATTTGAACTGATTTGCCCTTTCTCTTATCATTGTGAAAACACATTTTTGGTGACTGTGACCTTTGACCTACATTCACCACAATTTAATTGGACCACCTTGCACCTTTCCTGGAAATTTGATGGAAATTGGTCCAGTAGATTTTGTGTAAACCTGCTGAAAATGAAGCAGACAGACAGTCGGACAGACAGACAAACCTACCAACTCAAACACAATACCCCTCTCCCTATCGGTGGGTGGGGGAATATCCTATAAATACTCAAAATTCTACAATTTTCTCTTTGTTCTTTGTAAATGCAAATATCTTCATGCCATTTTGGTAAAACAAACTATCACTTCACAAAACAACAAATACTAAGGGTGGGAGGAAAAAAAACATTCCTGTATGTGTCAGGATGCTTTGTTTTACAATTTTTAAATAAAATTTTGGTTAAAAAATAGATTTTTTTCTCCATATTTAAATTATTCATTTTAAGATGGGTGGGAAAAAATTAACGCTTGTCTCCAGCACAGGGCAAAATGTTTTTCTTCGACTATCTATGACGTCATATCCGTTGCCAGAAAAACTTGAAGGGAAGACAGAGTGCAAAAATTTGCTGAGATAAAACCCCCACCATCACATTTTAAATCAAAAGTGTGGACACATTTTGGATTTGGAGAGCAGAGCTGGACATGTGGAAAGATATTTGTAAATTCTGTAAGGCACATGTGTCATACTGCGGAAACACCACAAACATTCCTCCGCACTTAGTAAGACACCATCCTGGAGGAACAGCTACTGTAAATATAACATAAATAAATACTGGAAAAACTAGATTTTATCTTGTACATTTGTTTGTCTCTTTTACATGCAGTTCAGGCTTTGAAATGAACGTTTAAGTTCACTTTATTATGATGTATGTTAATTTAATGGCTCCTGTTTGTGTTGTGTGCAGATAAATGTAGCAGTTTACTTCCCAAAGTCTGGTTCAAATATATTACTGCTGAATAAATCTGAACTGACTCACATATGATGTGAGTCAGTCATGGTGGACAATTTTAACAACACACTATCATCTGCTTTGGATGTTGTTGCTCCGTTAAGGGTTAAAAAGAAGTCAAATGACAGAATCTCTCCATGGCTAAGCAACAGCGCTATAAGTCAAAACAAACGAACCTGTCGGAGAGCTGAGAGAAAATAGAGAAGCACCAAACTGACAGTTGACTCTGAGGCATATAAACTTGCAATTACCACCTACAATCAATCCATTCAAGTTGCAAGAAAAGATTAGTTCTCCAAAATTATCACAGAGAATGCTGGAAATTCCAAAATATTATTCTCCACCATGGACAAGCTACTTAACACCCCCCTCACCCCCCTCCAGCCCTCTGCATCCAAGTGCGAGGAGCTGGCCGTGTTTTTTGAAAACAAAATAATGTCAATCAGGACCAGTATTAACTTCACCACATTAACAGATGGTGTCTACAGTCCCTGTGCTGTTACCATGGGAACATTCACCTGCATTACATCAGCACAACTCTACAGAACCGTCAGGGAATGTAACTCCTCAACCTCATGTGTCGACCCAATACCCACTGCATTTTTTTAAGAGAATATTTGACCGTGTCTCAGATCATTTACTACAGATTATAAACATATCTCTCCTAACTTGTATTTTTCCAGATGTCTTCTAAACAGCTGTTATCAAACCATTACTAAAGAAGCCTAACTTTGACACTAAGGATTTGGCCAGTTTTCGTCCTATATCTAATCTCTTGTTCATGGGCAAAGTACTGGAAAAGATAGTCTCTGTTCAAATAAATAACTATCTCAAAGAGAATAACATCTTAGAGGAATTCCAATCAGGCTTCAGGGCGTGTCATAACACTGAGACCGCCCTCACCAAAATAATTAGTGACCTCAGACTTAACTGATGCTAATAAGTTCTCAATCTTGGTCCTCCTGGACCTAAGCGCTGCATTTGACACAATCGATCATGGTATCCTGATTAATCATCTGGAAGAGCATGTAGGTCTCTGTGACAGTGTACTACAGTGGTTCAAAACAGTACTACGTCCGGCTTGTAGATCACGTGTCAAAAAAACATGACACATGCTATGGGGTTCCACAAGGGAGCCGCTACTGTTCTCCTTATATATGCTCCCACTTGGAGATGTTATTAGAACACATAATGTTAGCTTCCATAGCTACGCAGATGACACACAAATATACATCTCCGCAGAACCCAATAACATCACAGCCATCCATTCCATTACAAGCTGCCTTATGGCAATAAATCAATGGATGAGCAGAAATTTTCTGAAATTAAATGAGGACAAAACAGAAATTCTACTTCTCAGCCGTAAAGCAAAAAGAGAAATGCTGATGAGTAGGATGGTCAAACTCGCCTCCTGGATCAAACCAGAAGTGACAAGTCTGGAAGTCACTCTAGACTCAGACTTAAACTTTAAGTCCCACATAAAGAAAGTCAGTGAAACGTCATTCTTCCACCTCAGAAACATAGCCAAAGGATGCTGAAAAACTGGTCCATGCTTTTATCTCCAGCAGACTGGACTACTGTAATGCACTCTTCACAGACCTCCCAAAAAGCACCACAGACAGACTTCAGCTGATCCAGAACTCTGCAGCTAGGTTACTAACCAGAACCAGGAAGACAGAGCACATTACTCCAGTGTTAGTTTCTCTGCACTGGTTACCACTACCCTACAGGATAGATTTAAAAATACTACTGCTCTAAAGCCTTAAATGGAACAGGACCCAGTTCCATTTCAAACTCACTGACCAGTTCTGTCCAAACTAGAACACTAAGGTCATCCAACACAGGCTTATAGTGACCCCCAGATATATGACAAAGACAAGCCTTTGTTAAATATGAACCAAAGTTATAGAATACAATTCCAAAAGACATGAGAGAAGACAGTTCAATGAGTATATTTAAAACTAAATTAAAAACATTTTTATTTTCATCAACCTTTGAAGGGAGATAAAGAATGGAGTCACAATTCTGTTCTTTACATTCTTTATACTCTTTATATTTTATGCATAATCAAATCTTAATGTACTTCTGATTTATGTTATTGAGATTGTATAATGTATGTATAATCAGTTTATCTGTACTCTTGTAATTTTATTTCTTATTTATCGAAATTTTATAATCCATATTTAATCAATTTATCTTGTACTTATGTAATTTTATAATTTTGTGCAAAATTTTTTTAATCTATTTCTTATTTCACCCTGTCTTAAAATTTTATTTAAATTTTTAATCAATGTGAAGCACTTTGGGCTACAGTGTTTGTATGAAAGGTGCTATACATATAAAGCTTATTGTTATATTATTATAATGTGCATTTTTTGGGGGGAAATATGGCTCCTTATATGGTCTGTAAACATCATCACTCAGATTTTTCACCTGGTCTGGTGTTAAAAAAAACAAGCGAAAAATCTGGAATATCGAAGAATCACAATTTAAATTGAATTGGCACCCAAAAAAATTGTAAAAGAATCAAATTGGCATAAAAGCATATCGTCCCAGCCCTACCAAATAACCTGGACAAATATGGACATTTTGAAATATCGAGAGTACACGTTTCATATGAATAATCTGTCTCTTATTAAATGTTTTGTGTATTTGGTGATGCACTCTGATCTGGAAGTTATAATTAACATGTGTGAATGATAAACTGAGACATAACATTGTTAAAATTGTTCATAGGTTTCTTAGTTTTTTCATGTTATTTACATAGTTTTAAACGACAGTTTTAAACATTTTTATTGTATAATTAACAGAGTTTTGGGAATATTATTTGTGTTAACGGGATAACCTGAAAAATATTAGGTTTAGAAATTACATATTTTCCATTTCAATAAATATCATTGAGAGGAAGAACTGATTGTATTTTCGATGGTTTATCATTTGTAGATTGCCCACAAGGGGGAGCTCAAAAATTTAAAATCATTAAACACCCCATCTCTAGTTTGTGACCTTGAGATGTCTCATGTAATGACAACATTAAAGGGGACATACCATGTCCATTTTCCACCTCTGAACACAATCCCTGTCTCATTTCCCTGGTGTCTCATTTCCCTGGTGTCTCAGTTCCCTGGTGTCTCAGTTCCCTGGTGTCTCATTTCCCTGGTGTCTCAGTTCCCTGGTGTCTCAGTTCCCTGGTGTCTCAGTTCCCTGGTGTCTTAGTTCCCTGGTGTCTCATTTCCCTCGTGTCTTAGTTCCCTGGTGTCTTAGTTCCCTGGTGTCTCAGTTCCCTGGTGTCTCATTTCCCTGGTGTCTTAGTTCCCTGGTGTCTCATTTCCCTGGTGTCTTAGTTCCCTGGTGTCTCATTTCCCTGGTGTCTTAGTTCCCTGGTGTCTCAGTATCTGTCACATGCTTTGGTATAAATCCCACACAGATGCAGATAAATCAGCCTCTTCAACCTGGAGAAACAGACCTTTTCAAAACGCTCGGTTTCAGTGCGTCATGCTTTCATGCAAATGAGCCACAGCTGACTCCACCCCTCTCTTCTGACTCCGCCCCTCTCTTCCACATTCTACCAAGAGGAAGAAGAAAAACAAATTGAACCTGAAAAAGTTGAGGCATAGAAAAAGACACTGATGAAATAAAATCAGCTGGAGAGAATCGAAGTGGACCGAGTGCTGAGTTTTACAGCCCTGGTGCCTTCAGGTCCTGCTCCGTTAAAGGCCCTGGTGCCTTCAGGTCCTGCTCCGTTAAAGGCCCTCATACACGTTCATGCCTGGTTTGTCTGAACCTGGGCCAGTCAGACGAGCCATGACACCATAGTGGTGGTGCCACCCACATACCAGCCCGTCCCATCCACCTGGGTCCGACCAACCACACAGCGACCAGGGCTCAGACCCCAGTGCACTGGACGCACACCAGGATACAATAGAGAATTATGGAGGGTCTGCGGGTCTGAGCAGACGTGTCTGTGACCAGTAGGTGGTGGTTATGTCAAAGAAAGAAAGAAATACAGATTATTCTATTATTATAATATATAATTGTACAAGGACGGTACAGTGGTGCAGTGGTTAACACTCATGCCTCACAGACAGAAGGTCCCTGGTTCTATTCCCACACCAGACCTTTCTGTGTGGAGTTTACATGTTCTCTCCATGTCTGCGATGGTTTTCTCCAGGTACTCCAGTTTCCTCCCACCATCCAAACACATGCACTGATAGGTTAACTGGTTAACTAGTTAATTAGTTAACTGGTTAATCTAAATCACCCATAGCTGTGAATGTGGCAGTGATTGTTTGTCTATATATGTTCAGCCCTGAGATGACCTGGAGACTCATACAGGGTGTACCCCGTCTTCACCCATTGTAGCTGGATTAGGCCCCCAGTGACCCCTGTGAACCTAGTGAGGATAAAGTGGGTTCAGACGATGGGATGAGACAATTATACAACAAAATTTGTCCTCTGCATTTAACCCATCCTTTCTTTGATGCTGTTGGGGCACCTGTAAGGAGCAGTGGGCACCCATGGGCGGCGCCCGGGGACCTGTCTCCCTTATCAAAGCCAGACTAATGGTCAGAATCACCTGCTGGAGGACTTTTACCCTAACAAAAATGTTTTTGGGTGATGGGGGTAACCGGAGCACCCCTCCAGACACAGGGAGAGAAACATGTAAACTCCGCACAGAAAGGCCTGCACGGTCCGGGAATTGAACCTGGGTCTTCTTGCTGTGAGGCAAGAGCGCTAACCACTCAGCTACTGTTCTACCGATGGGGTGGGGTTATCAGGGCTGGTGGGGTGGGATGGGGTGAGGTATACAAATGACTCTATTTATGTGACATACAAAGCATAGAAAATTAAAAACAGAGTGTTTTCATCGTCCAACAAGATATGGGTCAGTATAAAAGGAGAGTGGATAATTTAAGGGTCTCCTCACACACAGACAACACATATTTATGTTGTAAAAACATGTCCCCTTTCAGGACTGGACTTGTTGGGGAACACATCCCTTAGCCTAGTTTTCCCTTTTTACATTAATACATAGAGGACGGTTTGAAGTGGACATTATTTCTATATTATTATAATAATATTCCATTGGTCCAGTCCAGTCCAGTCCACCTCAGGTCAGGTTCGGTTTAATGTGGTCCTGAACTAAAATGAGTTTGACACCCCTGACCAAGACCAGACACCTGTAGAGGACCCAAATACTCCACTAACCCTCACCCTTTATAAGATTGTTGATAATTGTTCAAATGGTTCTTGGATGTAAATTAGAGCGGTTAAAACAACAAAAACATCCATCACAGGGAAATAATCTGACATGTTGTTTCTTTTCTTGTACTGACACGTGCCTGTGATCCAAACTATACGTGACAAGAACACGACCTTTTAGACGGTGACGCAAGAGTTTTTAAGAAATCCACTGTCGAGGGTGGTTTAAGATTTTTTTTTTTCACCACGAAACTCAAAGGGGAGGTGAAGGTATTGTTACCCCGGGGTTGTTTTTGAGTCAGTTTGTGTGGCTGTCTGTTGGTTTGTTTGTTTGTTTGTTTGTAAGACGGTTTACGTAAAAACTACTATATTGATTTTCATGAAATTTTCTGGGTGGTCCATTTTGGTGAATGTAGGTCAAAGGTCACAGTCATCAACAATGTGTTTTCAGAATGATAACCCTTATGAAACAGAAATATATGGCAATATATTGAAAAATATAATGCATTATATTTAAAAATATGTTCCCATGAATGTAAAAGTATTGCATATATTATATAATATACTGCAATATATGATTTGATTATATATTGACAAATATAAAACTGAAGACAAAAGTTGCCCTATCTATCTATCTATCTATCTATCTATCTATCTATCTATCTATCTATCTATCTATCTATCTATCTATCTATCTATCTATCTATCTATCTATCTATCTATCTATCTATCTATCTATCTATCTATCTATCGATAAAGCGAGAGACAAATTAATTTAGGGACCATCCTAAAAGTTGCACTGGGTCTTGGGTTAATATATGTCAGTATTTAAGTTGGTCACATTAACTGAAAACTACCTGTGGAAATGTTATTAGGGATATATAATAAGTGTATAGATACATCCTAGGATGTGCTGGGAAACATCATCAGTGATGTTGTTTCCTGAGCTCATCGGGTCTTTCGGGTCTTTCAACATCAGACACCCTCCCTCAGGCGACCCAGCCCAGTAATTCCCAGCTATATTCCCATATATATATATATATATATATATATATATATATATATATATATATATATATATATATATATTATAAAATGAAGTGATTTCACAATTTAATTAGGGTTTTTTGCACTATTATTATCATTATTATTATTATTAGTAGTATTAGTATTATTTATAGATAATTAAACTATTATTTTACTGGAATTTTTTTTCATTTAGGGACTGTCCTAAAAGTTACACTGTGTCTTTATTGGTTAATATATTTCAGTATTTAAGTTTCTCACATGAGCTGAGAACTACCCGTCTGAAATGTTATTATGGGTACAAACAATGACAAACATTTTGAGGCTTTAAAAGTAGAAAATGGAGACTAGGAAGAGAAAGGATGTGAAGATGAACAGAGACGGATGAAGACGGTGGTACGTAATGATCTTAAATGTTTGGACAATATCAGCTGACTGATGTTTTCTCTTTCCCATGTGGACTTAAGAAAACATTTCCATGAACTGCAGCAAACTACTCCCCCCACCCCCCAAACTATGCACATCTGTTTTAAAGACATTTGTTACAGAAATTAATGCTGGACTTCAGTGCAATGTTCTTAACACCAGTAACCTTACACATGCCCGGCTGTTCCTTTACTCCCCTCATGTCAGATGATAACTTTTGGGGCACGATGTTGTCTTTTTATCCATTTATTTTAGAGATTATGTTTCCTTTTTGTTTAATCATGCTTTAAAAAAACACTTTGGAACTTGTTTAAAAGTGCCTGTGTTAGATAGTCAGTGGCTTTTCTTTCTTTTTATTCATCAATGTCCCTGGTATTAGAACCGTTATACCCAAACATACACTAAACTGCGCTAAAAACAATACAATGCACTAAAAATACAATAAAATGTGCTGAAAATAAACCAACTTACACATAAAAATACAATTAACTGCACTAAAAACAAAATGCACAAAAAACCCCAATAAGATGCACTAAAAATAAACCAACTTGCATTAAAAAATACAATAAAATGTACTAAAAATAAACCAACTTGCACTAAAAATACAGTAAAACTGCACTAAAAACAATAAAATGTACTAAACATAAACCAACTTGCACTAAAAATACACTAAATCTGCACTAAAAACAATAAAATGTACTAAAAATAAACAAACTTGCACTAAAAATACACTAAAACTGCACTAAAAACTATAAAATGTATTAAAAATAAACCAACTTCCACTAAAAATACACTAAAGCTGCACTAAAAACTATAAAATGTACTAAAAATAAACCAACTTGCACTAAAACTGCACTAAAAACAATAAAATGTACTAAAAATAAACCAACTTGCACTAAAAAAATACAATAAAATGTACTAAAAATAAACCAACTTGCACTAAAAATACACTAAAACTGCACTAAAAACTATAAAATGTACTAAAAATAAACCAAAATACGCATAAAAATACACTGAAACTGCACCAAAAACAATAAGATACACTAAAAATAAACCAACTTGTACTAAAACCCCCACTAAAACTCATAAATGCATAATTTCACTTGACAGTTGAACCTAAATCTATGAAACATCAGGAAAACAAACTATCTACCATATTTTTCAGACTATAATGCCCTATTCGCACGGAATAAGTATTACCCATGGACCACTGGTAATTCCGTACCTCTGTGTGTGTGGCACATTCGGACGGGATAAACAAAAGTCTGTAATTCACACAAATTCCAAACATTAAGACCAGATATGTTTTAAGTTCACAACATCCTGTTTCATCTCACTACATTAATAAGGTAGTATGAAAACAAAGTATGAATAAGAATAAAGGGGGTAAATACCATGTATAGGGATCCAGTCTGAAAATGTGCTCTACGCCTTCAAAATAAGAGCGGGGTCAGTGCATATGAAAATGATCTCCAGATTACAATGGAAGTGAATGGACAGTTCTTAGCTGAGGCCTTCCCTCTGGCAAACAACTGACTGAATCTACAGAGACAACTTCATATAGTTATGAATACTGAATATAAATATATTGAATATAAATATTATAAATATGGCGTAACCATATCTTCCTTTGACCGCATGCTGTCACACAATTTCAGCCGTCTTCTCCATTGTTCAATCCAGAAAAAGACAAAAGGCACAGAATTGAAATCACAAACACAGACATGTTCATTCACCTGGGACTTGAATTATCACTGGACATCTGTTTTTCGCCGAAACACAGGAGGTCATTTGTAGCAGAATTATTACTGAGCAAATTACGGACATGGCGCATTCGCACTTGACTAAGAACTCAGACATTCTCCATAATTATTCCAAATCCATAGGGAATTCTTATCCCATGTGAATAGGGCATATGTTGCAGTTTTTTATTTTTTTTTTACAGTTTGGCCTGGGATGCGACTTATATGTGAAATTAGCAACTCATTCCGAATGAAACAGAAATATATGGGAATATATTGATAAATATAATGCATTATATTCAAAAATATATTCCCATATATGGAAAAGTAGTGTATATATTATCCAATATACTGTAATATATAATTTGATCATATATTGACAAATATAAAACATATATTGCACTGAAGACAAAGGATAGTTTTATTGAAGCTCAATTTATTTCCACATATATTGTGAAGTTTATTAATAAATATATAATTCCATATATATTTAGTAATACACTTCACAAAATATGTGTATATATAAATATATATATATAAGCATGGACTTAAGCATAGCATTGGTATTCTAGTTTAAATGTTTTGTCCTCGGCCCCCTTCTAATAAGCTTGCAATAGGTCGTCCTTTTTGTACTCTTTGCAAATGGTCTTGTTTGATTGATTGATTGAATGTTTGATTGATACCCCAGAAGACGAAGCTCTGGGTCTACAACGGCTCGGTCACCTCTGTGCTCCTGTATGGTACTGAATAACACTCTGGTGGTCAGTCTTAACGGTTTCGACTCCAGCTCCCTCAGGAGGTTTGATGATGATGATGTTAATTAAATTGATGAAGGGAGGCCACCATATAAGCATATTAAGCTTATGTCATTGCCGTCGTGAAAGCGTAGCATAAGTTTAACCCTCAACAAACCCTCAACCCTCCCTTTAATATTAAAGACGTCGAAACAGTCTCTACATTTAAAATTAGGCTTAAAACATTCCTGTTTGAGAAAGCCTATGGTCAGGTTAGTTAAAAATTATGTGACTCATACATCATGTATACATGATGTATGAGTCACAGTTCAGTCTAGGCTGCCCTAGGAGTTAGAATGCTGGGGGAAGTACAGACACTGAGTTCTTTCTTCTCTTTCTCTCCCTCACACCTGTTTCTGTAACTTTTACAACCTATCTTTCATACCAAGTCTGTTCATGACTAGTCACCTGGTGTCCCCTTTCCCCCCTCCCCCCCTGGGGGGAGTGGTGGCTCTCCTGACAGTGTCTGCACGGGAGCCATGGACGACAGGATCTGCAGTATCTCGCCTGTGCCGACCTGTGACCCCGGACCCCTGCCCCTCCCTGTCTGGACCAGCCCCCCTTCCTGCATTTATACATGGATGTTCATCTATAGTCTGTCAGTCCATGGGAGTGGATCTGTCCTTCAATGTGGTTCTCCTCAAGATTTCTTCTTTTTTCCACTGGGTTTGGAAGTTTTTTCTTGCCGAGAAGGAGGGTCTAAGGACAGGGGGAGGGTCTAAGGACAGGGGATGCCTGGGACTTTTCATGTATCTCTGTAGTTGATTGTGTTTTTGTAAAGCCCTCTGAGACGACTTTGTTGTGATTTAGGGCTTTATAAATAAAATTGAATTGAATTGAATTGAATTGAACATCTTTTGAACGTTCAGGGTGAATAAGGCCCATTGCATAAAGAACATGCTCAACAGCGCCCTCTCGCGGTTGTCAGTGTGAAAATAACATGTGAAATTATATAATAATGTGTTAATAATTTCACATATAAGTCGTTCCGGAGTATAACCATAACTATGAAAAAAAAACAATGCAGTTTATAGTCCAAAAAATACAGTAATTTTTCCTCTTTAACTTTTCCCACAGAAGCCAAAAAATTTTAATAATGAGCAGATTTAAAATAAATAAAAGGAGAAGGTGAAGAATTCTGTTATAAGAGCCAGTGTTTATTTTTAATCTGTCCTAAGTCTATTAGTTAAAGGGACATTAAAACTAGTTAAATGTAAAGGTAACGATAAAGCACCTTCAACACAGATCAACAAATTTAACACATTTAATTTTATTTTCCTACTCATTTTATTCCTATTTTAGTTTGTATGATTTTTAAGTGATTTCTTATTTATGTTTAATGTCTGATATTACGCTGCTTTTAACCTAGAAGTACATTATTTAATTTCCTTTGTACTTGTACAAACAAATAACAAATAAAAACCTTTGACCTTTAATAAAATGGATTAAAAACAGTGTTGTAGAAATAAATGGACGATTCCAAGGTAAAAAAAAAAAAAAAAAACTATTGTCATTTTTATCTGATTATACATTATACATTATGAATACAGTATTAAATTCCTGTTCTGCAGATCTTCCCATAGCCCCCCCCTGGATTTTTTAAGGTTCTTATGAAAATATTGTGAAATATAATGAGTAATATTTGGGTTAATGTTATTCTTTAAAATGTCCTTTGGTACTACTTAGTGTTTTTTACATCTGTCATTAAAAAGCCCAAGTATTAAAACGATCAATCTTTTTCTTTCGTCCGTGCAGTAATTGATACAAGCTGATCAGTGACTCATTGAATGTGAGTCAGCGGGTTCAACCGACAGTGTTTTTTTTTTTTAATGCATGTTGTATTACATAAAGCATACAAAGACATTCATAAACATTTAATCACTTTAATTTGTAAATGCACGGTATGCTATGCATTATTAATTAAGACTTTTCTTTTTAAAACATTGGTGATTTTCATCAGACGGCTCCAGGCTTTATACCTACCCTGAATGTATTTAATAAAATAAATGGATATAATCATGTATATCACAGTGAGTCATTCCCAGTCACACACTGAGTGACTCATCTATCACTCTGTATCAGTTACTCCACTTTCCCTCTTTCCTCCTCCTCTTCATTACATTACAGAGCATGCTCAGTCACACTGTGACTCAACCTGCTTCTGCTGTTACCAGACACCGACACAAGGTCAACACTGCCTTTCATCTAGACCAGTGGTGTCAAACATGCGGCCCGGGGGCCAAAACCGGCCCTCCAAAGGATCCAGTCTGGCCCCTGGGATGAGTTTGTGAAATATAAAACTGTAAATATAGAATTAATTATTTTGGTTCAGGTTCCACATACAGACCATAGGGCGGCCATGGCTCAGGTGGTGGAACAGGTTGTCTATGAACCGAAGCGTTAGAGCAGGGGTGTCAAACTGCGGTCCTCGAGGGCCGGGGTCCTGCATGTTTTAGATGTTTCCCTCTTCCATTCCACCTGGAGGTCATTGCATCATTATCAGTCTGATGAGGAGCTGATTATTAACTCTTTAAGTGTCAACGCTGATGCATTCTGAATGGATGATTTAGTTTAAATATTCAGAAAAATTCGACGGTTTTACTTTATTTTGTGCATGGAAAAGATGTCAAAAAGCAAGAGTTTTTTTTTATTATTATTATTTTCACCATTTTTTTTTAATTAATGTGACCAAATGTCAATACCAGTTTTCTTCTTTAGTAATTTTTTTCTCCAAAATGTTCCATATTATTTGTCATTTTGTAAATATTTATTAGTTTGTGTTCATTTTGTTTATTTTTCTACATTTTGGTTCTTTTAATTTTTAAAATTTTCTTAGATTTTCTGCCATTTGTGTCTTACTTTGCTCATGTTACCAGTTACTTTGTTAGTTCTCAGGAGTTAAAGGGTTAAACTGAATCACATTGAAGAGGGAAAACATCTAAAACATGGAGGACACCGGCCCCCGAGGACTGGAGTTTGACACCTGCGGGTTAGAGGTTTGAGTCCTGTTCTGTCCTGTTCTGTCCTAGTCAGTCCGTTGTGTTCTTGGGCCAGACACTTCATTCCCCTTGTCTCCAGTGTCACTCACACTGGTGTATGAATGTGTATGAATGTGTATGAATGTTTGGTGGTGGTCAGAGGGACCATAGGCACAAAATGGCAGCCACATGTCTGTCAGTCTGCCCCAGGACAACTGTGGCTACATATGTAGTTTACCACCACCAGAGGGAGTGTGTGAGAGTGAATGTATAATGGATCAATAATGTAAAACGCTTGGGGTGCCTTGAATAGGACTATAGAAATTTAATCTGTTATTATTAATTGCAAAACTAACACTCTAATATGGGTACCAAAAGTCTGTATAAGAATGGAACTGCGGTAAACATTAGCACTAGTAACCAAACCGAAATCTAATAAATATACGTATATATATATATATATATATATATATATATACAGTATACATTACCATATAAATATGGTTGCCTATATTCAATCACTTTGCCTTGTCAACGTAATATGTAATATTACTACATTTTCTGGGTATAACAATTAGACCAATGAACTGGGATAGGGGGACACTGGATGCAGGGGGTGATGGGTTGGTCACATGTGTCTGGTAAATTTATGATGAGTATAAATATAAAAATGAATTTGAGTTGCATGATACATTTTGCTGACTCCTTCTAGAGGATGTTACTGGATGTATCTGGACTGGGGGCTCCTTTTTCCTTTTTTTCTCTTTTTGTCATGACCTCCGCTCCGGTGACCTTTCCCCCAGTGCTCATCCACACTCACCTGGTCCCGCACTGCGCAGCTGCAAGCCGTTCCTCATTTGTGGCTATAAAAACAGTAAGGCTTGCAGTTGCCAGTGCGGGACCATTCAGTAATGTCACCTCCATAACCTGGACAGTTTTCCATCTCCTCAGTCACCATAACCCGGACATTCATCATCACCACGGACTCTGGCTGTTTGTTCCCAGGTTTTGGTTTGGTTTTGTCTCTGTCTTGTCTTTGTGTAATCCGTTCTCCCTTCAGCACTGTGCATTTGAGTCCTCTCTCACCTCACCCCGATCCGTGACACTTTTCTTGGGATGTACAGACTGAAACCTGGAGGCGTGTGTGACGACCACAAAAGTGTTACATTTGTGTTTAAGAAAGAGAAATAATTATTTTATTCTAAATACAAATTATTGTAATGTATTTCATTTTGAGGAAGAACCCTCAATATTTTGCATTTACTTGTGCAATGTTTTCAATTCATTGTGTATGCTGTAATGTTTACCCCACGCCAGCAGGGGGCGAGGGCGGGTGACGAGTTTAGCATCTTGCATAGTTTCTAACGCCATTACTGCAAGAGCCTGGAAACTAATAAGTCGTCTCCTCGTTTCTCTCCTGCATCTCAGGTTGGTAAATGTACAAATATGCCTTGAAACCAGGAATTAGCCATGCTGAAATGTATTTGGGATGTTAATGAACCATTTCTATGTTGTAAGTTTAAATGGAGATTTGTTAGGATTTTGTTTGAGTTAGCTTGAGACACGAAGGCGAGGTCTAGCCGAGTAACCATTCAGTGATCACGCGCTGTCTGCGTGATAGTAGAAACAGTCAGTTAAGCACACACGTTTCCCCCACGTGAACATATGCGCCAGTAATGTTTTAGAAACTTACAATTGTATATGTTTTATTTATTTTGCTGTTTGTAAGGTCCACATCATTACTGTTAAATGTGTTTTAGCTGAATGCGTTCAGAAGAAGAAAAAAGGTTATTTTTATAAAATGAAGCTGTTTAATTTAAGTACTTAATTGTTCTGAAGGTGAAACGCAGTATTGTCTAATGTGAAACTTTAAAAAGTGAAATGTTTTCATGACTTTAAAAGTAACGTGAATGCTAAGTTGGTTAATATTACCATTGTCTTTGTATTTAATTTTTCATGAATAGTTTAAATTACAAACTTGAAGAGTAAGTGAACATGTATTGTGTACTAAAAGACATTAAGGGTTTTGTGTTGACATGTGCACTGAAATTCATTGAAAATGCCTAAAGGACATTGAACTTTAGATATGTTGAACATAAAGAAAAGAAATAGAACATATAAAACTGAATGTTTAATAAATTACTGCAAGAGCCTGGAAACTAATAAGTCGTCTCCTCGTTTCTCTCCTGCATCTCAGGAGTATATCTGTCAACCACGGTGCCGTCGCTACGGTACCCGTTACACGTGTCCTCATATATACTGTTCTAAGTTCTGTTTAAATGATGTGAACTATGATGAATAATATGTTCAAATAGGTAAATAAACAAAGCCACAAAGTATATCCACATTACTGTTGCACCGATCGATTGGCTGACACCGCCTAAAAATCTCTTGACAATTGGAAAAACACGCCGACCAAAAACCCGAACATGTAACAAAAATTACTAGCGACCATTTTCAAACTTGCAAACATGCGACAGAACAGGTGCATCTCTTCTTGACTGTTTATGCACTATTCAAAATATAGTTAGTCAATTAATTGTGGAAGTTCCACCTATTGATTGTTTCATGTATGTTTTGTTGATTGGTGCTAATTTTCATAATTACATGAATAAATAACTGTGCAGAACAGAAGCACTAGAGTGGAATAACTAAAATGAATTTCAAGACAATAAATTACAAAGCAGTAAAGAACATTTGTGCCTATATAGAATAAAAGGCCTATAATAAAAATAACAAATTATTACTATTATATTATTACTTAAAAACCAATACATTAAAAAATATTGAACTTCAAATCATTCTAAGTTATGGTAAATTCTTCTTTGTATTGCGTTTTTATTATATTGTTTCATTTACCTATTGATGAAGGGAGGCCTTTATATAAATAAAATAAAGAATTTGTTTGAAATACAGTGGTGAGCGCCCCATGTATTTGTAATATATTAAATTATGAATCCTTTTTGTTGTTCCATTCTCCAAACACTCATGCTGCTTCCTGCACGTACGCTGTTCTATCCAGGTCAAAGCTGAATGTTTCAATAAATAATTAAAACATCTATAACATGACATGTTAAAAGTGTCAAGAATTGAGTTGTTATTTTTTCTTATTAACAGCTAACAAAAAAAAGTATGTTTGTCTAATGCAGCTATACCTCAAGACAAACATTTTTTTTAAGGGTGTCCGAAAACTTTATTTATACACTCTTGCAGATTTTAAAAAATTTAATTTGACAGCTGTAAAAAGTGGATTTTAAATCTGCGTTCACGGTTGAAAGGAGCAGAGTCTGCTAATGCTAATGCTAATGCTAGTGTCTGCAGTGACCACTTAGTCAGAGGTATGTTCTAAAGCTAACTTTTTTTAGTGGATATGCTGTATAACATTTAGCCTGGCTTTCACCAGCCCTGGTCTACTCAGCTTTGTGAGTTCACACACAGGTGTGTAGACATTCTGTGGTCTACGGCCAAACTATGAACGGACCAATCAGGATCACTGGGCATAATTTTAACAGTTATGACGTAAGGACTCTCGACACACTAGCTTTGAAAATCATGGCTGCTAGCGTGGAGGAGACTGAACTCTGCTTTGATTCTGCAATTTCAACGGTGTTGTTGAAACGACCACTTATTGATTCTTTAAAGATGAACAGAAGAGTTTTGAAAAAATGTATTGGTGGCAACGATGTTATGGCTCTTCTCCCAACCAGGTATGGTAAGAGCTCCTACTTCTACTTCTATCATCTACGTTACATGCTGCTTTCCATGTGATTTGTTGAAGTAGTACGTCATTCAAAATAATTTCTCCAATCAGGGTAAATTATTTTGATTGACAACCTCGCCTTAACACAGAGAAGCTAACGGTGCTTTCACAGACGTAAGATGTGAGCAGCCATGAGAAGCATCCATACATCTGGCGTGAGTCCGATTATATATCATTAAGTTATCGTTAAATACTTATTTACGCTGTTGTAATATGCTTTACCAAGTCACATCAAGATGCATTAGTGCAGGGGTACTCAATCCTGGTCCTCGAGAGCTACTGTCCTGCATGTTTTATATCCCTCTTCTAACTTAGGGTTAGACTAGACCAGGGGTGTCAAACTGTGGTCCTCAAGGGCCGGTGTCCTGCATGTTTTAGATGTTTCCCTCTTCCATTACACCTGGAGCCCATTGCATCATTATCAGTCTAATGAGGAGCTGATTACTAACTCTTTAAGTGTCATTCTGAATGGATGATTTAGTTTAAATATTGAGAAAAATTCTACCATTTTCCTTTTAGTTTTGTGGATGGAAAAGGTGTCAAAAAGTTTTTTTGTTTTTTTTTATTATTTAAAAAAAATTAAAGGCAAAATTAAAACTGCTGGGACCAAATTTTAATACTAGTTTTCTTTTTTTCTTTTTTTTTTAAATTTCCACATTATTTTTTCATTTTGTAAATATGTATTTTGTCGCTGATTTTGTTTATTTTTCTTCATTTTGTTTATTTTTTAATGTCATTATTTTTCTTTGATTTTCTGCCATTTGTGTCTTACTTTGCTTATGTTACCAATTATTTTGTTAACTTATTATTAATTTTAGTTTTTTGTTGTTGCTTTATTTTACTTTTTTTTTTTTTTTTTTTTTTTACTTTTTTACTGATTGCTAAAATCTTAGGAGTTAAAGGGTTAAACTGAATCACATGGACGAGGGAAATCTCTAAAACATGCAGGATACCGGCCCTCGAGGACTGGAGTTTGACACCCCTGGACTAGACTTTATTGATCCTTCTGGGATTTCTCCCTCCAAGAAATTCACATTTCCAGTAGCAGTGCAGAACAGTACAGGCAGTAACAGAAAGAGCATAACGCAAGAATAATGCTAATAAAAGTAGACTATATAAAAAATAAATAAATAAAATAACACATCTGATTCAAATGATAAACCTCTTATCAACCTCTGCAGAAGACCGATAATGACCGTCAGGTGTGTTGGCAGAGGGATACATCTAAAACATGCAGGATACTAGCTCTCGAGGACCAGGATTGAGCATCTCTGCATTAGCGGCTAGCAGGGACTAATGTCAACAAACATGCAATACATCCTGACATCGCATCTTTATGTCATGCCCTCTGGCTCGTGGCAGACTCTGTCCCTTTGGTGTGTGTGTGTGTGTGTGTGTGTGTGTGTGTGAACAGGTGGAATGCATCCCATGATTGCTGCAGCTGGAATGGGTTTGGCCATAATCACCCCTCTGCTCTCTCAGTATTTAAGGAGGACTCATTCCAGAAGTCAACGTCGGACCGTCAACAACCTCAGCTTGGAACCTGCATGCGTTCTGAATCTGAAAAAAAACATCACAGCAGGTGCTCTACCTTGGAATCAGCCGTCTTACTGGTCATCTTCTGCTTCACCGCTCAGCTTCCCATTTCTGATGCCCAGCCCGTAACCTCTGACCCCCTTTCTGTTTGTCTGCTGAGCCTCAGCAACTGTGTAGATTAGATGGTTTTCTGTTTAGATTCATGATAACCTGGTAATGGTTGGTTTGGTAATGTGTAGTTCTTGTTTTCATTTAGTCTAATAGTAATCCAGCGCTCTGTAGTTTGTTTGGTGCTGCGTCCTTAGTTGAGTTTATATATATATATATATATATCCTGCTTTATTCATCATTCTTGTTTTAGTTGTATTTTGATATTCCTATTTAATTGTTGTAGTACCCCTACTGATTTTTGTTTCTTGTTCTAAATAAATATATTGGTAACACTTTATAATACCTACACACACAATAGACTATGTATTAACCATTTATTACCCATTTATATATTTGTTAATGTGTTCTTGTAAAGGTTCATACTAGTGTCTTCCAAAGATAAATGTAAAATTAGATTATTTTTAATCAACAGGTGCAGTGTTTGTATATGTGCTTTACAGGTAAACAAAGAAACAGTTGTAAACACTGCACCTGTTGGTTAAAAATAATCTAATTTTACATTTACACTAGTATGAACCTTTACAAGACATTAACAAATAGGTAATAAATGGTTAATACATTTTTCTGTTCAGTTGGTCATTTATCTGCGCCTGAGCCTTTGAACCAGAATCGTGACACTTTACAAACTCCAAAAGCACTCTGAGCACAGACCTCTGCCAAGGTAGACCCCTCCCCCAGATCACAAGCAAGATCTAATCATTTCCAGACCTCCCCATTACCAACCTACTCTATAAATGTCATCAAAATCTGTCTATAATTTTTTGAGTTATCTTGGTAACTAACAGACAAACTCTGGTAGAAACCTAACCTCCTTGGTGGACGTAATAAAACACTCACCCTGGTGAAGACCAAACCATAAATAATTATCACTGAGCCTTTTGGTACCGACAGGGCTTTACACTAACTTTTTTTTCAGGAGCACACGTGCCCCTAAGTTAAAAAATGTAGGAGCACACAAAAAAAAAAATAGGGGCACAAGTCGGTTTTAGTTTTAAATGTTTATTTATTTACAGTGCAGTACTTGTGCACAGATACCAACATTCTTGAATGACTGCTGTCATTTGTGTTAATTTAGAGCAGACCATAACATAACTTTGTATTATGGGATGCTTTGTCCTTTGATACATTTTAGAACGTTGTATTGGCTGCTTTGTTATTAGATCCATTTTAGAATGATTAACCCTTTAACTCCTGAGACTGAGACACAGTAAAAAATAAAATAAGATAAAATAAGCAACACAATGAACAAAAAACAGTCAAAGTGATCAATAAAATGAACAAAAATGAATAAGAAACCAACAAAATAATATGTAACATGAACAAAGTAAGACACTAACCGAACACAATTAAAGAAAAATAATAAAATAAAAAAAAACTGAAAAATAAACAAAATAAGCAACATCAACAGAAACTAATATATATTCACAAAATAAGAAATAACGTGGAAAAAAGGCAAAAAACAAAAACCCACAAAACCCAAAATGAAGTAAAAAAAAAAGAAAAAAAGGAATAAATAACTAGTGTTGTAATTTGGTTCCAGTAGTTTTAGTTTGGGCTTTTTCTTTTTCTTAATCACTTGCTTTTCGACACCTGTACATCAGTTCCATGAACAAAATTTTCAGTAAAATAACAGTTAAAAAACACTTGAATTTGTCTGAATTTTTAAACTAAACCATCCACTCAGAACGTGTCAGCGCTGACGCATCAGGAGTTAGAGTTAATCTTTTAATATGTGCCGTGTTCATCTCTATGTGGAGCTGTTCACACAGTTTTAATTCATTTCTAGTAGACTTTCATTAACTCCTCAGGTCTGTGTGTGTGTCTTATTGTGTGCTGCAAGAAGCACTCACACATGTGCGACTGTTTTGTTTTCCTCGTTTGCATGATGAAATATTTGCTCACAAATGCGAGGGAAATGGGCGCACTGTAGAGCCCTGGGTACTGAGGTTGTGGACCCACCCGCTGACAAATGTTCTATGCCTCCAAACATTTCTACTGTTTCATCTGCTGCTGGTGTAGTAGGATGTTTGCAGGACCAGGTAGTTAGTAATATCCACAGCACAGATTGTTGCAAAATCTTTGGGTTCTTCTGTTGAAAACTAATGTTCATAAGATACGGGTCACGTCCAATAGATTCTTTAACTAACTCTATGTATCTGTGTTTCAACACTGGATCTAAATCGGTACAATAAGCACTTTCTTCAAAGGTGTCTCCATGGTTACTTCCTGCCCTCCAGCTGAAATTGCGACATCATCATAGTCACGTGACTGAAACCTACCTATTACAAATGTGGCAAATTGGAGTTTCACTGAACAATTACCACCTTATTAGCAATCTGTTACTTGTAATACATGGTTACAAAGGCATTCTTACCATGAAACTACAACAAAAATGACCACCTTATTAGTGATCCATAATGTCAAGTGTTATCACATATGTTTATACTTACTCTATCCGGAAGGCACCATTTGTCTGGTCAATTGTTTTTATTTGAATGACTGTAAAGCTGGAAAGAAGTAGGACTAATGAGGCTATTTTCTAACATGTAAGTAGATAGTACAGATAATTGTGTGAAAATGTAAGGAGTATAAGTATAAAGTCAGCTGAAGAATAATTGCTCCCTTAAACCATTAAAATTTCCACTTCAAGTCAAGTAGTGATGTATTTGTACTTCCCTACTTGAGATCTCTGCCTTTGACAGTTAGAAAAACAGTTCAGAATGAAACATAAAGCTATCCATGTCCAACTTTTGACATCATTTACAACCTTTTAACGCCGTTTTCAAGTAAAAAAGACAAAAAAATACATCTATGCATATGTGCTTCATTTGAGGAGAACTGTATGTTCACAGCTCAAATAGGCTTTTAACAGTGGTTAAAATAGCTCTTAATTGGCATAACTTTGTAATAAATAGTCCAGGCCAAACATCGTTACAAGTAGATTAACTAACCACAGATGTCTGAGAAGCAGATCTGGAGCCAACATAAACTGTATAGAAATGGTGAGAGAGAACATTGTGACACAAGCCAAAAACATTGTCATCAAATGATGACAATGTTTCATTTACTTTCTGCGCTGAAAATATAAACTCAAACTACCCATAACATTTTGTGAACCATACAACATCTGTTTGTTCTCATTCATTCAAATGCAGCATAAATAATGTATTTCAGATTAAGCTGGCCCCCCCAATCACAAACAGATGCAAGAGATATCGATTTGAAGCTCATTTACATACAGAAGAATGCTACATACATAGATAAGCTATTGACTGATGCATCTGCACATTGTTAATTTCATTTCCCTTTTTTTCATTTTAGATTTAGTCTTTGTCTTTTGTCCAAGTTCATTCTTAGTATTAGTCAGTTTTAGCCTATGACTAACAAAATCAATTTTGTTACTCATATTTTAGTCGACTAAAAGTCTCAACATTTTATTCAGACATTAACGCAAGGTATTTTAGTCCAGTTCAGTGATGCGCGGGCTGACCCGAAGTGAGTGGGTGCCCACGGTCATTCGCAGTTGCAGGTCATTGAAAAGTATTTTTAATAATATTGGGGTTGCGGTCGGTCGGGTCATTTGTTGTTTAAGATAAAGATTAAAATAACCTGGTAAATACACTTTATTCACTGAATTTCAGTGAAGGTGACGTACAACGTCGTCAGTATCCTACGGTATGGAGGGAGCAAGAGAGAAAGTCAAGTTAGTAGAGTGGAAGCTCCGGAAACATACAAACAAAAAAAGTAAAGTTTGGGACACATTGGCTGAGACTTTAAAGATGATGAGCGACTCCCAGTGTTTTCTTATCCATGGAAACCAGGTTCAAATGTCTCTTTGGGTGTTACAGGTTGTCAACCCCTAGTTTATATATATATATATATATATATATATATATATATATATATATATATATATATATATATATATATAATTATTATTTTTCTATGTTTTACATATAAAACCATTAATGGTATGGGCCCCTCTTATTGGGCCTATTGGTTCTATTGGGCTGGTTCCGTACCAGCCCAATAGAATCCTTCATTCCCAGAATGCAGGTCTATTGAAAGTCCCCAGGGTTTGTAAAAGTACAGTAGGAGCTATAACCTTTAGTTAACATGGTTACTGTCTTATGGAATCAGCTTCCATTTAATATTAATGAGGCCGACACAGTTGGTTAAAAAGCGACTGAAGTCACAGTTCAGTCCATGTCTAACGTGCTCTGAATTATGATGTGCACTGTCATTTTTGGACAAAATGAAAGTCTTAAGGCACCTTATAGTCTGGAAAAATAAGATACTTTTTTATCTTGTCTTTTATATCTATGTGTTTTTGCACTGCTGGAAGTTGTCTTTTAGAAGTCATAGACAGACAATAAGGATCATTCATTCATTCATCTGTATTTATTTATATATTTATATATTTGGTAGACTTACAGGAGACATTGAGCAATCGTCTAACCTGGCGACAAACAAACAGCAAACAGCTAGCCCTGCGGCTAATGCTAAAAGGGTTACGAAATTTTTGATTCAGCTATCAACAGCCACTATAAATATAATGTTAAAATCTACATTTACAAAGGAAAGAAGCATTGTGTACCCGTCCAGAAGAAAGAGAACCAGCTCTTGATCACCTTTCATTCCTTTAAAATTGTTACAACCCGTCTCAAGCCGTCACCTTTTCCCCAGATCCACTCCAAGTTCACCTGTCCCGCACAGTGCAGCTGCAAGCCATTGCTGATCTGCAACTATATAAGCAGTTACAGTGTGTCTGCAGTTGCCGGTGTGGGCCCATTCAGCTTTCATCACTATGGACTCTGGCTGATCTACCCCCAGGTTTAGTGTTCTGTCTGTGTCTTTGTCAATATTTTGGTTCTGTTGTTATTAAATCTGTTCTCCCTTTAGCACTGAGCATCTGAGTCCTTCCTTCATCTCAACCCTTCATGACAGAAATCACTTCATTCTGTTAAAATCACTGCCGATGTTTATCCTGGTTCTGGCCCATTTTGCTTTCTTCTGCTCTTCTGTCCTTTTTCTTTTTGGTCTGGTTCCAGCATCCATAATTACAAGAGAATATTTATTTTTTCTAAAACAGAAAAAAGACAGCTCACTCAGTCACCTTGCTCCACACTACACTGCTCAGCCCGAAGGCGTGGCCTTTTACAGATGCTAATGCAGCATAAAGAAATCTGATGATGTTGTCATAGCGACACAGATCTGCCATAAATTAGTCCAGTTTTGTTCAACCTGGCCAGAGAAACTGTTAATAAACATTTTTTTGAGCTGATAACCTCATTAGAAACTGCAGACTATATATATATATATATATATATATATGAGACTTTTTCATCTTCATGACAATCTGGCAGTCAGCACCTTTAACAAATAATGAAAGTGTGATGAAAAAAAGATACAAAACATGCTAAAATGTAATGAAATTCACAAAAAAATTAAAAGAACCTGATGAAAAATTCAAGACATATTCAAAAACCCTTCAAAAATACAGATAAAAACAGCAAAGAATGTGAGAAAATATCCAAAATAAATGCAAAAATATGAATATATGTGCAATTAACATGTTCAACATCTTCAAAACTCTGAAAAGTTTGACCATTGTCTTCTTAAATAAATTATGGCAACAAAGTGACAGTTAAAATAACTCAATATATTTGAACTATTTTCCCATTGATTCAAAAGTATTGATGTTATTAAGTACATTTAAACATAATAATTAAATCCAAAATAATGAAAGTATTTGTTGAATTATTTGGGATTTACTTCAGATTTAGCACATGTTGAAAATCCAAATACATTTTAAGGGAAAAACTTTCCAATATTTAATAGTTATCTGGAAAATACAAATTCAGATATACAAAATATCTGCAAAAAATCATTTAGACTTACTAAAGTGGAATTAATTCATATTCCTAAATATCAGGATGATATTCATTGATACATTGTTGACTTTACTGATAAAATAAAAACTGATATTATTCAAACAACAACAATTGATGAAGCCCGGTCACACTTTTTAGACACAGTTTTAACAAAATGACTTGAAATCAAGCAACTTGTGCCATTGAAATGCATTAAAGATTTTAATTGGATTAATCACAGTGATGGATTAATCTGAGTTAATGCATTCATTTTTGACAGCCCTAATAAATATTATTAGCCTCGCCGCGCTAGACGCCCTTAGCAGCAGCAGATCTAATGTGCTACAGTCGTAGTCTAGTTTCGCTCAATGTAACTTTTGGCTAGATTTCCCTGAAACTGATCGACCAATCAGTGAAGTATAGAGTCAGGCGGCGGGTGTAACAAAGTTACGCTGCAACGATTTGGAGACAAACAACCATAGAAGAAGAACAACAAGGTGTGTAGATTTCCTTTTATCACAGATGAGTGAAAAATGTGAGAAAACGTCAAATTTTTAAATTCTTTTTACAGAAGCCACAACAGTTGTTAAGATCCATAATCCACCATTTTGTTTTGTCATTCCTAACTTTTTCTCTACTCCTCCGTGTATTTTCCACCGCTCTAACTACATTATCCTAAAGATTACACTGATTAGACAAGGACACACCGGGATTCGAACCACCGGCCCTTCAGTCATTGGACGACCTGGTGAACCAATGACAGTGGATTGAAACACTTGGTTTATGTTCAGATAATCATAGACTTTACAGGAAAAAGTCTTTTTTTTTCTCTCTTTTTGATATAATAACCCATAACTTTAATTAATCTGAGTTTTATTTAAACTGTCTTTGCTATTTATTTATTTCTTTTATTTATATATTTATGTTTTAACCTACTATTCATGGTGCATAGTGGCCCCACTTAAGTGCAATTTTTCAGAGGGAACCAACCGGAACCAACTATAGAAGAACAACAACAATGATAGATGGCTACCGATTGGGTGTAGATTTCCTTTTATGAAAGATGAGTGAAAAATGTGAGAAAACGTCAGCAATCTTTTTTTTTTTTTTGACAACAGTCGTTCAGCTCCATAATCCACCATTTTGTTTAGTCATTCCTAACTTTCTCCAGACTCCTCTGTGAACGTTCTTGCGCTCTAACTACATCACCTTAAAGATTACACTGATTGGTTGTAGTACCGTCCTATTGCATACAGAGGATTTAAAAGACAACCTTTTAGCCCCGCCTCCCCTGACTATGAAGCACCACTAGACCTATACATGGAATGAATAGGGATAGTGTGGCTCAGATAGATTAATCTGAGTTAATGCATTAATTTTGACAGGCCTAATAAATAATATACTATATAGTACACTTTGGAAGGCACGAAAAATCTACAAAGCTTTGCATCAGTTTTCTGGCCACAGTGCGTTGTTGTGATTGATAAACAGAGCAGTTTCCATGCAAAGGATATGATGGATATGTTCATATTGAAGTCATCTATCTTATTCAAGATTCTGCAATATATTTTATCATATCATATCACAGTGGTCAGGTTGTATGAGTTGTTTTTGCACAGATATGTTTAAATGGATGATCATCTGAAATTCTCACATTGTATCTGACATCTTGGAAGATAAACAAGGTATTTTCCAGCTTTTCAGGTTATCTAGCACAACTTTTACAACAACTTACAAACCCTTCTCGTTCCTTTTTTATTTATTTTTTCATGTTGGTTTTTTTTTTTTTTTTTTTTTCACTCGCGAACACAGCCGTCATCTGCTCAGACCTCAAGCAGGTGTTCTTTCTTTTTATCCCAAGTGTGTCTACCCAGAGGACCACAGCTGAATTGATGTGCTTTGAGTTGTTGTGAAATGTATGGGTGTGCATGACAAACTGAAGGAACCGAGCCATGTTTCAGATACATGAACTGGTGAATTTGGCAGCAACAATTACACCAATCAGGCCAGAAGATTGAAACTGATGATTGTGTCCATGCGATTCTTTTGTTAAACACAGATAAATATCCCCTCTCAAAACTCCGTTGGTTGTTAATTGAACGTAGGTCATATCTCCAGAGGAGCTTGAGGTGGTTATATCATCCAGATTTACATACGGCTGAGCTCAGATGATTACAAACATGTTGGATATGTTTTTTTGGGTTTTTCTTTGCAATTCTGAACATTTCATTTCAACATGTGTTCCTTCTTGTTAGTTTATTTAAGCTACTTATGTTGATGATTTCAACTTTTATTTGTTCAAAGGTGTGGTTTCACAGTCGTATACCTGTATTTAAAGACATATAGGAATGCAATTAAAAATAATAATAATAAATAATATATTTTATTTGTATAATCCTTTCCATGGCACTCAAAAATGCTTTACATGAAGTGAAAAAAGTACAATAAAAGCCAACTACAATGAAAACAATGGAAAACTTAGCAAAACACTACTTTATAATAATAATAATAATCATTATGATAATGGATTAGAATTATTTCGTAATTTTCAAGGCACTTTACATTATTGATCCATTATTCATTCACTTTCACATGCCCCCTCTGGTGGTGGTAAACTACATATGTAGTCACAGTTGCCCTGGGGCAGACTGACAGAAGCGTGGCAGCCATTTCGCGCCTACGGCCCCTCTGACCACCACCGAACGTTCACACGCATTCATACACCAGTGTGAGTGACACTGGAGGCAAGAAGGGTGAAATGTCTTGCCCAAGGACACAATGGACTGACTAGGACAGAGCAGGAATCGAACCACCAACCCCCTTCATTTAATGGACGACCCGCTCCACCAACTGAGCCACGGCCGCCCCTTTGTATTAGTAATGTATTTGTGTAGTATTGTTGGCCGTATTTTGCTTTTTTATTATTTTCCTGTATTTAATTTACAGATTATGTAGGTGTTCATTAAAGTGTGAAGAGTAAATTCAAAGGTTTTTATATCAGAGACAGAGACAACGTAACTTTTTGGTCACACTTTACATAACAGATAACTAATAATGTGGTAATTCTATGGTAATTTTATGTCATTTCATGGTAATAATGTCTTTGTAACCACTTATTACAAGTAACAACTTGCTAATAAGGTCGGAATTTTTGTGATAATTATTCTGTAAAGCTCTGAAACGGTAAAGACAAAACGTTTCTAATTGGGCTGAATAATTGTGTTTGTATTCTGCTTTAGAACACTGAAGTGTCTCAAACCCATAGAAAATATGTATACAGATTGTGCTTAAAGAAGGAAAAAGCAGACAGTAACCATGGTAACCATGAATGGTAAAAGTTCTGCACTTATATAGTTCTTTTCCACCTTCATAGTGCTCAGAGGGCTTTACATTAGCTTCACACACACACACACACACACACACACACCAGTAGGTTTCTAAGGTTCAGTCAGTCCTACTGGGAGACTAAGTCAGGGTTCAGTGTCTTGCCCAAGGACACTTCAACAGCCAGAGGTGGGACGCGAACCACCAACCCTTTGGTCATTGAATGACCTGTGCTACCAACTGAGCCACAATCAGCCAGCCAGCCTTGCAGGCTTAGGTAGCAGTAGCAGCTATGTTAGCATACAGTAAGCTAGTGTGTTATAGATAGGTGGAACAACAGGTACATTTCGTACAATTGTATCTTGTCACAAATGACATCAAAATGACCATAGAACTACCACCTTATTAACATGTAAAGTGTTATCCATATAGCAATGTAATTGTGTTGTGTTGTCATCTTCTTCTTAAGGTTCTGTCCTCTAATTTAGAGGTTTGGATCACAACCTCAGCCTCACCATTCGGTCCCATTGTAGCAGCTTTTTGGTGGCAGTTCCGCCAGAATTCTGCCGGGGACAATTGATGGGAGTTCAAAATAAATGTTTCCCTATGGAGCTAGGCGCTAAAATTGTCTATTTCACCTAATTGTGGCTGAGAGCACTCACATTTGAGGTTTTAAGTAAAAAAAAATCTACTGAACGAGTACATAGTCGTGGTCAAAGGTTTACATACACTAGTAAAGAACATTGTCATGACTGTCTCAAGTTTCCAATAATTCCTACACCTGTTATTTTTCTGTGGGAGTGACCAAAACACATGTTTCTCTGTCACATAAGAAATATTCATGAGGTTTTTGTTCTTTCATTAATTTATTATGGATCTAGTGATAATGTGAACAAATTTGCTGAGCCAAAAATATACACACAGAGAAGCTAATATTTGGTTTCACATTCCTTGGCCATTTTCACTGCAATAAGATGCTTTCAGTTTCCATCCACAATCTTCTACAGGAAGGTTTCTTGTGATCAAAAAATGTGTTTCAAACACTATGACAGAAAAGTAAGAGTAAGAATTCTTAAAAACTCAAGACGGCCATGACATCATGTTCTTTACTAGTGTATGTAAACTTTTGACCACGACTGTCCCTTTGATTTCTTACAGGTTGAGTCCTTGTTGCCCACAACACACTAGCATTCTGCTAATGACCGCTGGTCGGCTGTCGAGAGGACGGATTACAACCAGAGATACCACTTGACGGCTGGTTACCAAGCCACCATGGAATAGGTAGGTTGCAGTCACGTGACAATGATGACGTTGCGATTTCAGCTGACGGACAGGAAGTAACCATGGAGACTGTCGCTATGGAGGAAACCATTGAAGAAAGTGTTTATTGTACGGATTTAGATCCATTGTCGAAACACAGATACATACAGTTAGTTAAAAATATATTGGACGTGACCCGTATCTGATGAAAATTAATGAGTTTGACAGAACCCAAAGATTTTCCAACAATCTGTGCTGTGGATATTACTAACTACCTGGTCCTGCAGACATCCTACTACACCAGCAGCAGATGAAAGACTAGAAAAGTTTGGAGACATAGAACTTTTTTGTCAGTGGGTGGGTCCACAACCGCGGTACCAAAAGGTTCAGTGATAATTATGGTTTGGTCTACACCAGGGTGAGTGTTTTATTTGTAATGATGTGATGTCATGATGTATTGCACATTTGTTGACATTAATCGCCGCTAGCAGTAGCGACTAATGTCAACGAACATGTAACTCATCTTGATGTGTCTAGGTAAACTATATTACAATGAACATTTAATCACAACCTAATGATATATAGAACATCCACAAAAAAGTTAGCTTTGGAACACGAAGCTGCCCCTGCAGACACAGGCACTAGCATTAGCATACTCTGCTCCTCCCAAACAGCATTTTTCTGTGAGCTTTTTCCATTTCTCACCTTTGTAAATGACAATCTTTGGTACACTAAAACAAAAATTGCTTTTCCTTCTCTCGACGTAAACTACACAAAACATAGGAATTTTCATTAAGCTACTTCACTTCCTGCCCTCCATTTGAAAATCGTGAGCTGACTATATAGTACGCAACATGAAATCCCTATATTAAGATGGACTTTTTTGCTTAACCCCCCACCCCCCCCACCCCAAAGAAAAATAGCCCAAAAACCTTCTAGCATATGTAGCTTACTTACCTGCGTCAACTGCAGCTCTACTTTCTTTTTGCCGTAAAGCGGTATCTCCGGTCGTAAACTCTAAAAGTCTAAAACTTAGCTGTTGGTATTTTCTCTACAACCTCTTTCAAAAACAACATTGGAATTACTCAACGAAAAAAATGATATCCTGAGATAAGGGCACTTTTTGGGGTATAGCTCCATAGGAACCCAACTCCAAAAATCTAGCGCCCATCATGGAAACAGAATGGAACTGCAACCAAACTGCCTCGTTTGGAAACTGGAAATATGCCATGAGAATCCATGAGTGACACTTCTGTCTTCCTGAAACATTTTGTGGTTGGATGCCACCGCCCGCCGGTCGTTTGTGTTATTCGCCGTCCGTCCTTTTATTGCTTCGATGCAGGTGAGGCTGATCCAGTGACTGATGAAATTCGTCCACATGGTTCGAGGTCTCACTCTGCTTCTCTTTCCTTCAACTTTTACACCCAGTAATTTTCTCTGCAGGCCTTCTTTACTGACGGTATGGCCGAAATAAGCAAGGGTTCTTTTTATTGGGTTGGTTCTGAATAATCTCTCTTGGATATTTACTGGCCTGAGCACTTCTTCATTGGTGATTCTATCTGTCCACTTGATGGAAAGCATCCTTCTATAACACCACATTTCAAAGGCACATACAATAGGCGGTCCTTTGCGGTCTTGGATGTCGTCCAAGTCGCTGCTCCATATGTTAATGTTGACCAAATGGAACACTAATATTCTGGCTCATGTTTTCAAGGGAATAAGTGGTTTTATCAAGATACTGTACATTATTTCCATATTTCCATCTTTTTTCGTGTATCAGTATCGCCCATTGGTCGATGTGATATTTTTTTTCCGGCCATGATTTACTGACAGGCAACATTCAAGGCACCTCCATGTTCTTGGAGATACTGATGTCCACACACAACAAAATATGTTTAGTTTTTTTTTTTTTTGGTGTAGTGACATTTGATAGGTTAGATAATTAGGTATTAGGTCACAATTTTTTTTTCTGTAATTGTAAATAGAGACGTCGCAATGTATGTGAGCGCAAGAGTCACATCAAAGGTCCTGCAATTATTTTTATTTTATTTTTTATTCCATTCATTCAGTTTTTTATTTATTTTAATTAATTCATTTTTATTTGTTTAATTTATTCATTTATTCATGCATTTTTATTTTTTTATTTAGTTTAATTTTTTAAATTATTAATGCAATTATTTATTTATTAGAATTTTTTATTTAATGTTTTTAATATTTTAATTAATTAATCCATTTATTTAATTATTTTTATTCATATTTATTTTTTATTTATTTATTTTTACATTTTATTGTATTTTTTATTTAAAATTTGTATGAATTTATTCATCAATTTTTATGCATATTATTATTATTTTTATTTATTTGTCTATTTTATTCATTTATTTATGTTTAATGTATTTAGTTTGGATTATTAATTGTATTTAATTATTTCAGCTACAAAAAGGATGATACTGAAGGGTTCAGCATCGACCACTAATCTGTTTAACTGTTTGTGTTTGCGTCACACAACTGTTATTTATTCCTGTGTTTAAAAAATAAAATAAAATCACAATGTCAAGTTTTTCAGATATTGTATAGGCCTAATTGTAAGTGAAAAAGATTTTCTGATATTTGTTATTGTTTGACAGAGAAAATATATATAAAAAATAAATAAATCCAAATATCAATTTAGAAATATCAGCAGCCTGTGTCGTTCATCAACTAAAGCTGATGTAAAAAGTGTGGGTATCTGCCTCCAAAAAAATCTATATGACTAATAGAAAGACATGAAAGGACTGTCGGAGGAAGTGTACATTGGTGGAACTCAGGGGCGTTACTAGCTTTGTGGAGGCCCTAAGCAAAGTGCTGTTGAGGGGCCCCTAGTTTGTCAAACTCATAAATAAATAAACTTTATTTATAGTACTTTTCACAAATAAAATCACAAAGTGCCTTACCATTTAGCATAAAATGTTATTAAAAAGCTTCATATGAAACAAATAAAATGTGAGACAGACAAAGCCACAATAAAACCAGTAAAAAAAACAAGCCCATAAAACATCAACTCAAGCTAAATGCCTGCCTTAAAAGATAAGTATTCAGCTCCTTCTTAAAGGAGTCAATCGTCTAAAAGGTAGTGCATTCCACAGGCGTGGCGCACTGGCTTGGAAAGAGCGTTCTCCTTGGATTCTGAAGTGGGTGTGTGGAACCATCAAAAGCCTCTGGTTTGATGACCTTAATGAGCATAAGGGAGGATAGTGTCTCAGGAGCTCTGTTATGTACAGAGGGGCTGGGTCATGAAGGGCTCAACTATGATGAAGAGATTCTTAAACCTTTCAGCTGGTCGACTAAGATGCCACAATCTATTACACGTCATGAGCAAAACAGGATACACTTAAAATTAAACTTCTTAGGTTTCACCACTCAGTCACGTTAAAGTGATAAAAAAAAAAAGAAACTATAGTACAAAGAAAATAATAATCCTCTATTAGTCGAATAAAACAGATTTTGAGTGTTCATTAGAAAAACATCTACTTTAAATACGAAAATGAAACAACTGCTCAGATAACTTCTTTTTGATGCCTTTAGTGTTTGCTTTGTTTAAAAGTCTCACTAACAGGAATGGTAGGTGGGTACAGTGTTGCTAATTTAGCGGCTTTGTCGATAGATTTAGCAACATTTGTCCATCTCTGGTGACTAAAAACTTAGCAGCTTTTGGGCTGAATCTGGCGACTTTTAAACTTATCTTCGTCTCATCTCGTCATCTGAACCCACTTTATCTTCACTAGGGTCACATGGGTCACTGGGGGCCTAATCCAGCTACAATGGGTGAAGGCGGGGTACACCCTGTATGAGTCTCCAGTTCATCTCAGGACTGAACATATATAGACAAACAATCACTTTCAAATTCACACCTATGGGGGATTTAGATTAACCAGTTATAACCTATCAGTGCATGTGTTTGGATGGTGGGAGGAAACTGGAGTATCTGGAGAAAACCCACGCAGACACAGGGAGAACATGCAAACTCCACTCAGAAAAGTTTGATGTGGGATTTGAACCAGAGTCCTTCTTGCTGTGAGGCATGAGTGCTAACCACTGCACCACCGTGCTAAAATTATCTTGTGAGTGACAAATTCATTGCCCTGTGCAATCATCCAAGCAGTTTTCAGTGGTGAGAGAAGGGCTGCATATGAGCTCTGGTCTGTACACAGTACTCTTTACCTATAGACCTCATGCAGTCATGTGATCAGCGGTTGTTTACCTCACCATTTTGGATGGCATAACAATTTTTTGTCAGGGTGGGTGAGTGGAGTTCAGCTATGGAGAGGTTGTGTTACTTTATCATATCCAAGGTGAGTTTCATTTCAAATATTTTATTCCAGTCCAGTATGAAATCCTTATCCTACTTCTCATATAAGGTCGGGCTCTATGTCTAAATATCATCTAGTGCTGCACTGATCGATCGGCTGTCGATCAGAATTGGCTGATATTGCTTTAAAAAAGCCTGATCAGTAATCGGAAAAATATGCCAATCAAAAAAACGATCATGTAAGGTAAATTACTAGTGACCATTTTCAAACTAGCAAACATGCTACAGAACAGGTTTATCTGTCTTGACAGTTTCTGTACTATGTAAAATATAGTTAATTAATGAATAGTAGAAGTTTGGGACCATTTTACGCTGCGTAAGGCGGACGACAGTGTGCCCATGGCAAAATAGCATTAGCATTAACCTAGCACTGCCGTCACAAATCATCACACGTCAGAAAATTTTGCGGAGAAATCGATGACAATTCCTCCATACGTGCATATTCTATGGGGTCTGTGTCCAATAATCCTGTTTTTAATGTTTAGACAAATGTTAATTCGGAAAGTGTTCATCTTATCTCCCAACCTTCTCTCTTCATTGCCCCATCTTTCACAGTCCTTTGGGAAGCGATAAAATGAGACGCCATCCTTTTTACTTTGGCGATTAGTACAATTGTAGCCTGAGCAGGAAATGACCATGTTCGTCGAGCACTATTCGAGGACTAAATTACGTATGCCTATAGTAGTAGTAGTGATATAGAAGTGCGCTGTTGTTTTGCCCTCCAGTATGGCGGATGTCTAAATGTCACGTGATTTATGACATCAGCTGCACGATGTCTAAAGACATTCAGACAGTTTTGTTTTTTAGATCAGTGTGTCATGCATGACACCAGACATCATGATGCAACATAACCTAATGACTTCCTCTGGTAGATGACTTCATTTCCCAAGTTTCAGACTTTCATGAATATAGAGAGAATTATATAGATATTCTTCCTCTTGTTCACTTTCTGTTACCGCTTTTTATGTTAACGGGTTGGTTTTGACACATGTCTTAAATCAGCTGTAAAATAGATTAAAACAATTATTTATCATCTAATTTGTTTCTCAACTCTTCATTACCCTGTTAGGCATCCTTAGTATTGGTTTTAATATTTTTAGTCGGAGCTTCTGGGTCTTTTATTTGGTCAGTATACCCTCTGAATGTGCACTCTTTGCATGTTTTGTTTTTTGCAGTTATACTGGATAACAAGGCAAAATGAGAATCCCCTAAAGCTCATATGATTGGGAGAAGAGCTGCTGTCAGTATGTTGGCTAACGGTCCACTTATGATTTCAGTTTTGGCTCTAATTATTGGTTTATAATCTTATTTTTTTAACTGGGTCGAAGCCGACCCTAACAAAAGAAAGGTCATAATTTCAACCAGAGCAATTCATCATTTTGTGAAAATGTGTTTTTTTTTATGTATTATTTTGTTGAAATAGAGCAGGGATGTCAATCTCTGGTCCTCGAGGGCCACTGTCCTGCATGTTTTAGATGTTTTCCTCTTCCAACACACCTGTTTCAACCACATAGCTCATCAGCAGGCTGCTGGGGATGCTTGATGATGAGCCATGTGGTTTAAACAGGTGTGTTGGAAGAGGGAAACATCTAAAACATGCAGGACAATAGCCCTCAAGGACCGGAGTTTGACGTCCCTGAAATAGAGGTTCCTGAGAAAGTAAAAAAAAAAAAACTCTTCCATGCAATAACCACTTTTTATCTTTAGGGGATTTATACATTTAAAACCTACAGTACCAACCATAACACAAATGGAAATATATAGGCCCAATCCTAATTCACCACTTACCCCTACCCCCTGAAAATAGGTTTCCACTATCGGAATTTCCGGGACTTTTTTGGGGACGGACTTTTACCGGGCCGTGAGTTAACCCGGTCCTATCAGGCGTTGTCTCCATACAGAATGATCCTCTACCTAATAACCTTGTGATGACATCATCGTATCGTGTCAGTTGCTATGGTAACATCACTAATAAAAAGCAGCAGCAGAGGAGGAAATCACAACCAGACTAGACATGGACACTCTTCTTGTCCCTTCTATCTTTTTCTTTTCACTTTTCTTCTGCTTCGTCGTGTGGTAAACTTCCCCCAGCAACTACTCTTGCATCATTTATCGTGATCTGATTATGTCATTTTCGACAACCAGCGACTCTACCGGGCCACTTTTGAATACCTACCGTCGAGCAGGAACTCCGTTGGTTCCTGTAAAAGTTCCAGAAGGTGGCCCTGTCGGAACAGTCCGGTCAGTGGAAACACGAATAATGTGAAGTTCCATTAAAATGGTCCTGAAGTTCTGATAGTGGAAACATACCTAATGATTTCCAAGGGATAGGGGTTGAAATATCGCCCTAAAGAAATGAGACAACACTTGACGACCTCTTATGTCACCAGTTGTCTCTGTGACCTGTCCCTGTACTGAAAAAAAACAGATGTGGAAGTTGACAGTAAACATAGGTTAGTCCCAGTGGTGGGTCGTGCATTTCAACATTAGGCCTTCAGTGACGCTGCATATATTAACTTCACTTCAGTATAGACTAGTCAAGCAGCACTTTATTTCAGAAGCATTTAAAACCATCAAGTATGCATTCACACTTAAGATTAGGAAACTAATTACAGATATTGTCAAAAATAAAAAGGTGATTTAAGGATACTAAAAAAAATGCCACCAAAACGACGCTGTGTGATCTTAAAAAAGTCTGTCTAATAAATTACACAATGTCACCGTTTCATATAAGACATGAACCAGACAATAACAAAACAAACTATTCTTTGAAAATAAAGTTAAGAGATGGTTTGCATTTTTGAGAATAGGCTATACAACAACAAATAACTGAAAATGTTGCAATGACAAGAAGAAATTAAAAATAAAATGCATTTACTTACCAATATAGTATCTGCTTATTTGAAAATAAAGTCGAGCCTCCTTTCTTTTCAGTGGCTGTTGTACAGTTTATCTGTGTGTTTCAGCTCCATCAGTCACTTCCTTTTCTATGGACATGGAGGCTAATGCTGAAGATGTTTCTGCCCCTTCGTGTTTCTGGCATAAATTTGAATACGCTTTAACGCTGAAAATGACCGTTCAACAGAAGAGCCAAAACAGTAACAGCCAAAACAGACCAGTGCGTAAAGTTGTCCTAAACTTTCACTTTAAACTTTTTGCGCCAAAGAAAATTCTCCTTTGTCTATTATGGGTTAAAATACAGCTGGCTCTTGAATTTCTGTGTTCAGTTCATTTAGATATTCTCCAGATTGCCGCTTGTCAGGTCCTAGCGAGTGCTAATCCAATCACTGAGTTTAGCGTAAGACCTTCTAGCTTGTCTTGGTTCGCAGAATTGCGATCTGATTGGCTGTTGTAACCTGACTGTTTTCATTCACTTACAGTGCAGGGGACATGCTGTGTCTGTTCTGAAGGTCTCAAACAAATGTAATTTACCTGACAACACAAGATAGCTGAAATATACTGTAATTTGTTAAAAACTACCATAAAAAACATCATTGGAAGTCACTCGACTAAGTGGAAATAATATGACATGAAGAATACAGAGAAAAGACATTTAGTTTACATATTCATGAAAATCAAATAACATACATTTACTTTTCTGAGCATGTTTAGACCAGTAGAGAAAGCCTCGCTGGCCCTGATGGCCCACAACTGGTTAGTCCACATGGTAACAGCCCAAAACTACACCATGGTCAGTCCAGGACATCCAGTCTTTGGTGGCAAACATAAAAATCCAGATGAGATTTTCTCATCTTTCAGCATATATCATTTTGTGGAAAATTAATTAAAAAATAAATAGGCTTAACAGCACCTGTGAGCAGAACATGGAAGTGCACCACAACGTTATGATATCCAAGTACCGTAAGGGCGGTACTATCCTGTAACAGAAACGCTCTTCAGGAATAGTACCTGGTACCTGAGTCCAGCTCAGTTCAGCCGACTCTGCGTAGTAGAAATGGTACAATAGATGCTTCTATTAACAGATGTGAAAAGTTTGTTTCTGAAAAAGTATTTACCAGACACACACCAGTAGCTGTAAACATCTCTGTCTTTTTGTAAAGATCAACTGTAATATGATCTATTATAGCATTGAGGATCAATCAAATGATTAAGTTGTTATGTGGAAAATATGTACATTTATGCGTTTCTTTCATCACTGCTGTACTTTTTGGCTGTCTTTTCCTCCATCTGGCCAAATGATTCAAACAGAATTGTGGGACATTTATTCTACCCCTCCATTCGTAGTCTGGTTCTGGTTTGTCTCCATTTCAAGGCCTAGGCATAAAAAAAATGTTTTGTTTGGTTTTGGAATCCAATCAAGCCTGTCAATATATATGTGGCCCAAATTTATTTGATAGGAGAGTAATTAGCCCACATTACACATAGTCTCTTCATTTTAATTTCTTTTACAATGAAAGACATATGTAGTGTGCGGCGGCGGCTCCTGGTCTTTGAAACAGCAGAAGCTTATTATCGGCTGACATTATTAAATTAGTCAATTTATTTTTATGTATTTTATGTTCCTTTTAGGGTGATTTAATGATTTCACACTTTTTCGTTGTCATTTACCCCATCATGCAAATTGAGACAGTGTCCCACAATTATGGTTTTATTGGTAATATAATATTTGAAAATGGTAGGACTATATAAATGAGGTAAATGAGAATGAAAAGGTGTGAAATCATCTGGTCACCCTAGTTTTTTTCCTATAAAATGCTCTGTGACCCTACTGTACCAAGTAGATAGTGTAAGTGCCAGTATTTTAAGAGTATTAATATTAGAAATGTGTTCCCATTTTACACCTATAGGTGGCAGTAGTCACTTAGATTTGGTTCATTACTGCGTCTGAATAATATGCATAATCGAAATACTATACGTTTTTTTGGGTCACAGAGTTTCACCTTTTCTGACCACAGTTTTAGGATCATAGTTTATAACTTAGGATGTAAGATATAAGATAAAGAAATAGTTTTCAGAATAAGCATTTTGACTGTGTAAAATTTTTAGTGGGTTTTTTTAAAAGAAATAAATCTTTTGGTTTGGAATCCTAAAACGCGAGTTGGAATAACGATACAAAACCGAGTGGATCTACAAGTAATACTCTTCCACGGATTTGAACAAGGAAATGTTGGAATTATGTTAAAACTGAAATGAGGAAATATTGTTTTTTTTACAGTGTAAGAAATGAAAAAGGATTTTGTTACACAAATACCAACATGTTTGTTCTGACTTCTCTTGCCAAGTCTGTGATGAGACTGGGCTGATAGGTTTTATATCCCAAAATGCATGTCAATCAAAACTGGATCCAATCATAATAATAATGGATTTGATTTCTGTAGCAATTTTCAAGGCAGTCAAATCACTTTATATTATTGATCCATTATTCATTCACTCTCACATTCTCTCTCTTTTGGTGGTAAACTACATACGTATCCACAGAGCGTGGCTGCCAATTGTAGACTGATAATCTTATTTTTTTTAACTGGGTCGAAGCCACCACCAAACACTCGTATGCATTCATACACCAGTGTGAGTGTCACTGGAGATATGGAGCGTGAAGTGTCTTGCCCGAGGACACAACGGGCTGACTAGGATAGAGTGGGATTCGAACCACTACCCCTTCGGTTAATGGACGATATGCTCTAGGCAAGGCTGATTTATTTGTACAGCACATTTCATGTACAAGACAATTCAAGGTGCTTTACATAAGACATAAGTTAAAATGAAAATAATTAAAATGCATTGAAAGACAACTAAGGTAAGAGACATAAAAGACAGTTAAGAATTTTAGCAAAAGCTCCAGTGAACAGTCATCTGAATTCAAGAAAATTAGATTTACTAAGATATTTTTTTTAACTTGGGATTATTTCTAGGTTATCATGAGACTGAACTGGTCTGCATGTGGACCATGAACTAAAGTGATGTATATCTTAGTGTAATTTTTGCCCTGCGACCCTAGTGAGGATAAAGCGGCTTCAGATAATGAATGAATGAATGAATGTAATTTTTGCATTGTTTTAATTCATCCAAAGGATCAGATTGGACTCTTAGGTGGGATGGATTTGACCCCCGGGTCGCATGTTTAGGCGCGTTTCCACTATGGGAATTTCCAGGCCATTTTACAGGAACTTCATGGAATGAGTGTTTCCATTGACCGGACAGTTCCAACATGGCTGCCTTCTGGAACTTTTACAGAAACCAACAGAGTTCCTTCTCGAGGGCAGGTACTTGAGAGCGGCCCGGTAAAGGCGCACAGGAAATTGCACAGATTGGTTGTCACAAATGACATCAGATCACGACAAACAACTCCAGAGTAGTTGCTGGAGGAAGTTTACCACATAATGAAGCAGAAGAACAAAAAAAGAAGATAGAATGAATAAGAGTGTCCATGTCAAGTCTGGTTGTGATTTCCTTCTCTGCTGCTGCTTGGTTTTGGAACTTTTATTAATTCAATTCAAAAGACATTATTTATCCCGAAGGTCAATTTACAAATAGTCAGCAGGGTCAAAGTGCAAGTATAAAAAGTTAGTAGGTAAAATGAGTTAAATAGCAATTAACAAATAATTAAAAACAATCACGATGGAGCAACATGTGCAAATTTAGTAAAATACAGTCCCAATGTTACCTGAATCTAGCCGTGCTAGACGTCCCTAGTAGCAGCAAATCTAATGTGCTACCGTAGTAGTCTAGTTATGGTCAATGTAACTTTTGGCTACATTTCCCTGAAACTGGCCGACCAATCACAGTGAGAGTCAGAGGGTGGGTGTAACAAAGTGATGTTCCAACAATTAAGAGAGAAACAACCATAGAAGAAGAACAGGTGTGGATTTCCTTTTATCACAGATGAGTGAAGAATCTGAGAAAACTTCAGCAATCTTTAAATTCTTTTTACAGAAGTGACAACAGTCATTAAGCTCCATAATCCACCATTTTGTTTAGTCATTTGTAATTTTCTCCAGACTTCTGTGAACTTTCCGGCGCTCTAACTAAGTCATCCTAAAGATTACACTGATTAGTTGTAGTACCGTCCTATTGCATACAGAGGATTTTAAAGACAACCTTTTAGCCCCGCCTCTGACTATGAAGTGTTCCTAGACCCATAGACATGTAATGAATAGGGATAGCGCAGCTAGGCTAACCTGAATCTGTTAAAAACTACATTGTGGGAGGTGGAAGTGTGGGTGTCATAAAGTTGAGTATGATTGTTGGAGAGGGAGGGTAGAGCACTATATGTATGCATGTTAGTGACGTTACCACAGCAACTGATGCGATATGACATCACCGCAAGGTTCTTACAGGGACTTTACGGGTTTCAGAACACAAGGATCCAAGACGGAGGTAGAATTCAAACAGTTTATTGTGGTAAATGTACAGTGTTGCTGTGTGTGAACTGATCAGCTGGTGCCGATACCAGTGACTAGGGAACAAGAAAGAAGAAAAGTCAGGGGTCAGAACCGGGTCAAAACCAGAAAACCAACAGAGCAAAGTAATGTCGGTACACACATTTTAACTCTGGTTTATAACTCTGTCATTCAACCCATACTCACCTTTAATATCTGTTCACGGCACAGCTTCCTCACGTTGAAACGAGACCAAACTCTACTGCCCAGTCAACCAGGCCAGCAAAATTAACGGAACAGCACAAACCCCCGTCAGAATTATACAGCCAGTCTGGTCAGGAAGGCCACCCTGGTCACAGACGACCCCCCTCACCCCCTCCACCACCGCTTCCAACTGCTGCCATCAGGAAAAGCTACAGGGTTCCACTGGCCCCGAAAAATATTCACACAAAATCTTTCATTCCGAATGCAATAACCACCGTCAACACCCAGAAATGAGCACTCGGTTGTGTTTTTAACTGCCCCATTGTCCCCCCTTTTTTTTTTTTTAGCATGAATGACTATTATTTTAGTTGTTTGTTGTTTGTTTTTAATGTGTGTTCTAAATATTTTTTTATGTTTGTGTCCATGTGCCTGTCAAGAATGAATTTCTGTAACTTAGACAATAACCTATTCTATCAAAAACACAGCAGTCCAGATAATGTTATCATGTGCCAGAAAAGGGTCCGAGAAGCCAGAGAGTTCCAAATGATGAGCGTGAAGTCACGGGCAGAACCAGGAGATCACATGCAGGGACAAAACAGAACCAAATATCCAGAACCAGATCATACACAAGGAATACGAAGATGAAAGATAAACCCTGAACTGGTGCATCCACGGCAACCCCCCCCCTACCCCAGAGAGACCAACATTTATACACCAGACGCCAGGTGAGACGCATCACAGTTAAATTAAACTGGGTCACAGGTCACTGGTGACAGGAAGTAAAACAAGACACAGTGAACATAAACCAACATGACAAAATAAAAGCCCAGACTCTAACAATGACAGAAAGAACAGATAAACTAACAAAACAAGACGTTCATAGTCAAACATATGGAGACACAACACCTGAGAGGACAGGGCTAACTCATGGCCCGGTCTAAACTACACCCCCCCAAAAAAAGTTCCAGAAGTTCTGACAGTGGAAACATACCTATGACACCTCTGCTCTAAAGAGACCCTCCAGGATTGCGTGATGTTGTGATTTTCAATTTCAACACAATTTCCATCAATCCCTGTGAATTCAGTGCGATGTTGGAATTTTAACCAATCACCGCGACTTTCCTATAAAATGTGACCAATCATTTGCGACGTCTTGAGCTGCTCCATCCATCGTTTCCTGTTTACCTTACAGTATAAAGCAACATGTGCAGCAGCAGTTCATATTTGACGACTAAAATAATACACTAGTACCAACAGGTACATTTGGAAGGGTACTTTCTTTGCTGCATTTTTATCATACAGGTAATATTTTATTTTCCATATTTAAAGATTGTCTTAATATCTGTGTCTTGTTCTATTTTTGTCACAAACTGCCTCTACTACACAGTACACAGACATTTATATTATGTTTTATTACTTCATGTAGTGTTCCGAGGTCATATGAACTTTAACCTTTGAACCAACAGGTGCATTTGGAAAAAAATATATTTTGTGCATTTTTGTAATCTTCGTTTATTTCAGTAATGCGCGGGCTAACCCGAAGTGACCAAGTGCCCGCAGTCATCCGCAGTTACAGGTCATTAAAAATATTTTTAATGATATTCGGGTTGCGGTCGTTTGAGATAAACATTAAAATAACCTGGTAAATACACTTCATTAACTGAATTTCTGTACTACTCAAGTACAGAGTGTGAGTACTTAGACCACCTCTGGTCTTTATCAGCTCAGTCTGGCTCTAATAAGACATTGTCTTTCAGAAAACTGCCGCTCACTGGACATTTTGTCTTTGATGGACAGCACTCATTTCAGTTCAGGGACCACTTTAAACCAGATTAGATCTGCAGAGGAGGCCAACCAGTGAAATAATAACATAATTATATGAAAAATAATGTCAACTCCAAACATTCTTCTATGTTTAGAGCAAAAAAAGTAAAGTTATGTGAAGAAAATGTTTACATAATGTACTATAATATGAACAAACTGAAGAAAACTATGTGCAGTTTTAACAATATTATGTCTCACTTTATCATTTACACATTAAAATGTATACATCAGATCAACAAAACAAACATAAAATGGGAACACTTTATAATACCTACAAAGAATTAACTATGTATTAACCATTTATTACCTATTTATTAATGTTTGTTCATTATGCATTAACCATTTGTTACCTATTTATTAATACACAGTTTATCATAAACAAAGCATTTGTTTTTCTTTTCTATAAACAAACCATTTTTAGCCGATTGAACAAATGCTTTATGTTTAATTGCGTTTGAATCAATACATTAACGACACCACCCAGGGTTTGTTGTGTAAATTATAGACAAAACATGTCTGGTAGAACTGGTGTTTGCTGCATTGCATTGTGGGTATTAGGTAACCATGAGTGAAGACTGTCGGCATAACAATGGGTTCTTAGTTGTTACCTGTCAAAATAAAAGTACAGTTTATGTTCCCACTTTACACTGAGCCACTTTCTTCTTCAGTTTTCACTTATGTAACTTTATAAATGTTTGTTTTATGTCAGATGTCGTCTATCCATAATTGTGGTATCATAGAAACTTTAAATATATTCTTAATATCTTTTTTTCCTATACACAGGGCTCTACAGTGCGCCCATTTCACTCGCATATGCGAGCAAATATTTCATCATGCGAACGAGGAAAACAAAACAGTCACACATGTGCGAGTGCTTCTTGCAGCACACAATAAGGCACACTAGGGTCGTCAAAAAAATCGATTTTAGATACTAAATCGATATTGACCCTTGGTATCTAATTAGATACTAAGTTGCTGGGAAATCGATTTTTGTTTTTATGGCGCGTCGCCGCTTTTTTGTAGCGGGTAACGTTAAGAATTCTAAACAGGCATCAACGCGGTCAGCTCTGGCACAGCCGTAATGCCGGCGTGTAAGTTAAAGTCTCTCTTTTTCTCCAGCTGCCTCTGACAGCTATGGCAAGCCAAAGTGTTCACATAGCCGCGCGTTGTGTTTATCATATCACGCGTGCCAGAACGCGTTCTGGCATGCTATCACGCGTTACATTACGCGTTCTAGCACGCGTTCTGACACGCCACCACGCGTTCGGGAACGCGGTCTAGCACGCGCAATGGCACGCGTTCTAGCACGCGTTCCGTAACGCGTGCTAGAACGCGCTCTGTAACGCGTTCTAGCACGCGTAATGGCGCGCGCAATGGCACGCGTTTTCGCATGCGTCATGGAACGCGTGCTAGAACGCGTGCTATATGGTAATGATCTCCTCCCACTGATTTTCTCCGCCAATTAATTTGTAGTGCTTACAGCCAATCACTGGCCAACACAACGAGTCCAGAATAGCTGAGCACTGATCTTACCTTCACAAACGAAGTGCATTCACTCAATGTTTAATTTTTGCTAAATATTTTGACTTTTCCTTCATCAATCTACTTTATTTAACTTGTTCAACTTTAGTGTGTCTATTCTTAAGGGTTTGTTTATTGTATTTTCAGGTTTCATGCAAAAGGGATAAAATAAAGTGAGATGCCGTTTCATACTTTATTAATAAATAAAGCAAAATGTGAATTGATTTGTCATATTTTGATTATATGTCAATCGAGGTTGCATTGGCTGAGATGACACACTTGGTGAAGGATGAAATTATGGGATAAAATATATAAGAAGATATACATGGTTGCTCATGGCTCAATGACATAATTTCATCTGTATCATGTGACCCTGTTGTGATAGTTTTCTGAAGCAGTGCTGTGGACATGTCCATCATTACTATTATGTAAAATATGTTGTCGTTTAACCTTATTATTATAGTTATATTTGTCATCAAGAAGGTGAAACAAGAGAAACATATATGGGATAGAGATCTATTTACAATAATATTTGCACACATACACTTAGTTACAGTTTTTCTCAGGACAAGTATAATTCACAGACGTACATTCAGGATTTAAAGTTTTTAATTTAACATGTAATAGGTGTGATTGACAGGACCATTGACACCTGTGGTCTCCCTTGCTCTCTGTTGTACTCTTGAAATTGACACTTGATGTTTAACCATGCATATAGTAATATGCATAACTATGTTCATATTTATATTACCTCCGGGGTATATTACTTATTCTTATTATAGTCTTTCTTATCTTGTATATTATTATATTTGTAAGTTGTATAGTTGTATATTTGTTTTGTTATATTTTGCTTTTTGCATCTTTGCACGGTCTTAAGGGAGTGTCGCATCCATTTCACGTGTGGATGGACAAATAAAGAATTATGATTCTGACATATTTCATCTTCTATTGTTTTGCACCTTTCACTTGCATTGAAGATTAAACTACATTACTATCATCTATCGTCTTACTTCGCCATCTAGTGGCAAAACATACAACCTACAGCCAGCTCATGTGTTAGATTAGCACAACAGAATAAGAATTAAAATACAATAAACAAACCCTTAAGAATAGACACACTGAAGTTGAACAAGTTAAATAAAGTAGATTGATGAAGGAAAAGTCAAAATATTTAGCAAAAATTAAACATTGAGTGAATGCACTTCGTTTGTGAAGGTAAGATCAGTGCTCAGTTATTCTGGACTCGTTGTGTTGGCCAGTGATTGGCTGTAAGCACTACAAACTAATTGGCGGATAAAATCAGTGGGAGGAGATCATTACCACATAGCACGCGTTCTAGCACGCGTTCCATGACGCATGCGAAAACGCGTGCCGTTGCGCGCGCCATTACGCGTGCTAGAACGCGTTACAGAGCGCGTTCTAGCACGCGTTACGGAACGCGTGCTAGAACGCGTGCCATTGCGCGTGCTAGACCGCGTTCCCGAACGCGTGGTGGCGTGTCAGAACGCGTGCTAGAACGCGTAATGTAACGCGTGATAGCATGCCAGAACGCGTTCTGGCACGCGTGATATGATAAACACAACGCGCGGCTATGTGAACACTTTGGCTTGCCATAGTTCTGTAACGCGTGATATAATAAAGACAACGCGTGGCTATATGAACACTTTGGCTTGCCATAATGGCAAGCCAAAGTGTTCACATAGCCGCGCGTTGTGTTTATCATATCACGCGTGCCAGAACGCGTTCTGGCATGCTATCACGCGTTACATTACGCGTTCTAGCACGCGTTCTGACACGCCACCACGCGTTCGGCAACGCGGTCTAGCACGCGCAATGGCACGCGTTTTAGCACGCGTTCCGTAACGCGTGCTAGAACGCGCTCTGTAACGCGTTCTAGCACGCGTAATGGCGCGCGCAATGGCACGCGTTTTCGCATGCGTCATGGAACGCGTTTTCACAAACGAATTTTGTTCATGGAACTGATGTACAGGTGTCGAAAAGCAAGTGATTAAGAAAAAGAAAAAGCCCAAACTAAAACTACTGGAACCAAATTACAACACTAGTTATTTATTCCTTCTTTTTTTTTTTTTTTTTTTTACTTCATTTTGGGTTTGGTGGGTTTTTGTTTTTTGTCCTTTTTTCCCACGTTATTTCTTATTTTGTGAATATATATTAGTTTCTGTTGATGTTGCTTATTTTGTTTATTTTTCTGTTTTTTTATTTTATTATTTTTCTTTAATTGTGTTCTGTTAGTGTCTTACTTTGTTCATGTTACATATCATTTTGTTGGTTTATTATTAATTTTTGTTCATTTTACTGATCACTTTGACTGTTTTTTGTTCATTGTGTTGCTTATTTTATCTTATTTTATTTTTTATTGTGTCTCAGTCTCAGGAGTTAAAGGGTTAATCATTCTAAAATGGATCTAATAACAAAGCAGCCAATACAACATTCTAAAATGTATCAAAGGACAAAGCATCCCATAATACAAAGTTATGTTATGGTCTGCTCTAAATTAACACAAATGACAGCAGTCATTCAACAATGTTGGTATCTGTGCGTAAGTACTGCACTGTAAATAAATAAACATTTAAAACTAAAACCTACTTGTGCCCCTATTTTTTTTGTGTGCTCCTAAATTTTTTAACTTAGGAGCACGTGTGCTCCTGTAAAAAAAAGTTAGTGTAGAGCCCTGCCTATACACTGTAAACCCAGATTTTATTTCAATGTAAATGTTTAGCTGTCATTACCTAAAGCTGTCATTCCATGGTTTCATTAATATTAATGTGTTCTTCATTGTTATTGAATACATTGTGTGTTGGTTCTATTTAAAAAAACATCAGAATTGCTTTGTTTCAGCTGTTTTTTCACGGTAGAAAAATGACTTGAGGTTTACTGGTACTTCCTCATACATGTCCATGACGCCCTCTCTGTGTGTGTTTACCTTTACCAGAGTATCATCCAGTTGGGTTTCGTGTCGTTGCTTGTTCTGAAAACACGCAGTAAAAAAACAGTCTTTATTTCTTTATTTATAAATGGACATTCATCTATAGCCTGTCCGTCCATGGGAGTGGATCTGTCCTTCAATGTGGTTCTCCTCAAGATTTCTTCTTTTTCCCACTGGGTTTGGAAGTTTTTTCTTGCCGCGAAGGAGGGTCTAAGGACAGGGGATGCTTGTGACTTTTCATATATCTCTGTAGTTGATTGTGTTTTTATAAAGCCCTGTGAGACGACTTTGTTGTGATTTAGGGCTTTATAAATAAAATTGAATTGAATTTCCACAGAGACACATGAACCAGTTTGATTCAACAGTTTTTTCCAGTTTGTGCAGCAGCTACTGTGGTGCCGTCTTCTCTTGTAGATGCTAATGCTAATGCTACTTCAGATTCATTGCAATGGGGGACGGGTTTGACCCCACGTGGGTGACGCTAAAGTCCATCTGACGTCAAATGGACCGTCTTTTTCTGGGTCCCTGGTTCCTGTTGTTGTTTAGTGTGAATGCAGTATGCAGCCAGTGGAGGTGATGAACCACTGTTAAAGAGCATGTGTTGGTAAGTCTGGGTGAGCCATCACCATGGTAACGCTGGGTGAGCCATCACCATGGTAACGCTGGGTGAGCCATCACCATGGTAACGCTGGGTGAGCCATCACCATGGTAACGCTGGGTGAGCCATCACCATGGTAACACTGGGTGAGCCATCACCATGGTAACGCTGGGTGAGCCATCACCATGGTAACACTGGGTGAGCCATCACCATGGTAACGCTGGGTGAGCCATCAGATTTCGTGGTTTTCAGCGGAATGACACCTTCAACCAAAGGGTTTGATTTTAAATAACTAATTTATCCTGAAAAAAATCTCAGTTAAAGCAAATTAATGTTTTAAGTTCATACAAGTAAACATGTCACACATTATTAATGCAGTCAGTTTCTATTAGAGATGGGATCCACATCTTTATGGTTCGTCTTTCTTTCTTTTTTTTTAAAGTATTTTAGAAAAAACTGGGTCCCCAGCATTTTGCCTTTAGTTTAAAGTGGATCCAGACTCATTTTAAATTCTAAATATTTCTTTCAATCTCTGAACAAACTAAAGCACTGAAAGTTGTGTGAGTTAACTGACTGACTTTGATCTTCCCGCCGTTGACAAACGCAGAACCCCCTCCCACTGTTCGACCCTTGCTGCGCTGTGATTGGTCAATCAACATTCCAGTGCGGGGAATACTCACGTGTAAAAGTACATGCTTCTTTGCAAGTGAGTATTCCCTGCCCAAGAATGTTGATTGACCAATCACAGCGCAGCAAGGGTTGGACAGTGGGAGGGGGTTCTGCGTGATTCTCTCTCTCTGTAGGGGGGCGAAGATGGAGCTTTTGTGTGTGTGTGTGTGTGTGTGTGTGTGTGTGTGTTAAATCTGACACCATAGCGCAGGAGTGTCAGTGGGGTGAATCAGTGAAATAACTCCAAAAATGTCTCTATTTTTCAGTGAAAAAAGTTCAATTAAATAATAAAAATGTTTCCATTGACAAACTATCCTTTCAAACAATGTGAACACAATGGAACAAATGAAAGAACAAGGCTAATTTTAACAATATTCTGCATCCATTTATCATTTCTACATGTTCATTATAAGTTGTAGATCACAGTGGATCAAACACAAACACATGTTTAATATCTGGCAGATTATTACTAAAATTGCACTGACTTCTCTTCAAACACTTCAAGTTCTTCATATTTGTACAAGAATATTCATATATTTTCTGAAATTATACTTTGTTTTAGTGTAAATATGTGAAAATATTTACATTTGCAAAGATAATTTTTTTTTGTTGTGATTATTTATAGATTGAATTGGTCTGAATGTGGAACTTGAACTAAACTATTTCTGCATTTCACACAAATTTATCCCAAGGGCCGAGCTGGACCCTTAGGTGGGCCAAATTTGGACCCCAGGCCTTATGTTTGCCTTACATTGTCAGAATAGACTCGTTACTTTTTCAAACAGATGTGATAGTACAAAAAAATATAGCTTCAGAAAGAAAAAAAAAATGGAGGAGAGGCACTGGGACTTTATATATTATAGTTTTATGACTGTTATCTTACAATTTTCACTTTTTATCTCATCATTTTGAATTTTTATCATATACTTTTTACTTTTTATCTCATAATTTTTTACTTTTTATCACATAATTTTTACTTTTTATCTCATCATTTTGACATTTTATCACATAATTCAGATTTTTTTCACATAATTTCGACTTTTATCACATAATTTAGATTTTTTTCACATAATTTCGACTTTTATCACATAATTTAGATTTTTTTCACATAATTTCGACTTTTATCACATAATTTAGATTTTTTATCACATAATTTTGACTTTTATCTCATAATTTGGACTTTTTATCTCATAATTTTCTTACTTTTTATCACATAATTCAGATTTTTTATCATATAATTTTGACTTTTATCACATAATTTAGATTTTTTATCACATAATTTTGACTTTTATCTCATAATTTTTACTTTTTATCTCATAATTTTGACTTTCTAGCTCATCATTTTAACTTTTATCACATAATTTAGATTTTTTATCACATTTTTCCTACATTTCCTGCCTATACCCACAGACTTAGTAACTGTTTCTAAACATTAACTCACTTTTAAAGGCTTTATTTTGGATACTTTTAAAACCTTTCTGATTAAATAACTATTATTGTGTTCCTTTTACTTTTTACTTTTGTCCTTACTATTCAGAAATTGTACTTTTTTTTTTTACTTTTACTTAAGTAGAGGAGTTGAATCAGTACTTCTACTTTTACCAGAGTATTTTCTTCTACTACTTAAGTACAGACTGGGAGTACTTTTAACACCTCTGGTTTCTACAGAACACCATTCATGAGTGAAGTCGATTCGTTCAGGTTTCCAGTACACACTTCCAAAACAGCCTCAACTAATTATTATTATTATGGTCTTTCTTTCTGCTCCTTTCAGCCACTTCCACAACACATTAGAAGCAAACAACCTCACATCTTCTCTTGGCTCTGCACTAGTATCTATAACAACGTGGCCCAAAGCCATCAATATAAACATTTTCAAACAACCATCACGCAGACTGACCTTAATCCTTGAGAACATACGAGGCTCACACACACACACACACACACACACACACACACACACACACACACACACACACAAACCAGACTTCATTGCACAAGTTCTGCTTTAAAGAATCTGGCCAAAAAATCCTGCAGAGTGTTATGTTAAGCTCGGGGAAGGCGACCCAAGTGTTTGAAGTTACACAACTTGGAAGGCAATGCCACCAGCGGATGTACACTTTTGAACCACTGAGAAACATTATTAAATAAATAAAAACTGAAAATAGAAAATCCTCTGTGGCATCAGTCTGAAATTTCTCATCATTAAAAGAAAGCTCTTGGACTGACTGATCTAAGAAAATGAAAATATGTTGAAATGAAATGTGTTTTTTAAATGTATCTGGCCAAAAAGCTTTTAAACTTACATTAAATGGAGTGATGGATGACAGTTTCCCACCAGGCACACACACAAGAAACTAGAGCTACAACTGAGGATGATTTTCATTAGACATGTCCCCACCAGGCTTTGTGTGTCTCACAGTCCAAGGCCTTTGATTGTGAGTGATCGGCCGATATGAGTCCTGATCCGATACTTCTACAGTATGTTTTATTAAAAACGGAGTGCGACTAAACAGACACAGGATGTTCCTTTTGTTTTATTGCCCTTATTATTTTTTTAATATAATACCATTTTAAATTGAGTATTTGTTGTCGTCACCTACTAGAGCTGCACGATATTAGGAAAAAAATTACATTACACTTTTTTTAACCCTGCGATATATATATATATATATATATATATATATATATATATATATATATATATATGGATGTATGTTGTGATATGAAAACATCCTAAGAAGTAAATATCAGCTGTATGGTGTCGACGCAAACGATAAAAAAAAAAAAAACAGATTAGTGGTCGACACATAACATGTTTCAGTGTCATCGTTCTTGTAGCTGAAATAATTAAATAAAATTAATAATTAAAAAATAAAAAAATAATTAAATAAATGAATGGATAAATAAATAAATAATAAATACAGAAAAATGAAAAAAAAAAAGAATAAATGAAAAAAGGCACAAAAAAAGACAAACAAATAAAAAATATAATAATAAAAAATAAAAATTAATGTATACAAATCCTACTTCTTGTAGCCGAGGTAATTAACTAAAATTATTGATTAAAAATAAATAAATAAAAATGTTAAAATAAAATTAATAACGTAATTAAATGAAATAAAATTAATTAAAAAATAAATAATTAAATAATTTTATGAAAATAACTAATTATAACATAATGATTAACAAATAATTAAATTCAAAATAAATATGTGAATAAAAAAGACAAATAAAAAAATAAAATATTTGTAAAATTTGGAATTATTTAATATCATAAAGTATAATCACTAATCTAATTGATAAAAAATGTAAATAATTGTAGCATCTGCAACGTGACAGTTACACACACGTACACTGTGATGCTTAAACATTTATTTTTCAGCTCTATCATCTTCTGTATCAAACGTCCACACAGCAGATATTTCACATTCTACTATTATATATATATATATATATATATATATATATATATATATATATATATATATATATATATATATATATATATATATATATATATATATATATATATATATATATATATTTATTCCATCATTAAACTAATTCTATCCATGCATTAACTTTGAGCATATGTTACATGTGTGTGAAGTTCAGACGCTCTCACTCTGTACGACGAAAACATGCTAATAAAAACCCACATGTTAATGTCACCACTTCTTATAAAATATTATAGAACTGATCGATCAATAAATATTCATATTTAACCTCAGCGTTATGCTCAGTGTATTCTCATATTTGCAGGAAAAATTCACCTTTATGTCATTTTTATCTTTTATGTTTCTTAAGGGAAAATAAGTTTGATATTTTAAATATGAGCAGAGTTTTACAAACCTATTAAATTAGTCACACGAGATTATCAGTTTTACATGTCACTAATATCAGTTATCTACAGGTATATTATCATTAATATCAGTTATCTACAGGTATATTATCATTAATATCAGTTATCTACAGGTATATTATCATTAATATCAGTTATCTACAGGTATATTATCATTAATATCAGTTATCTACAGGTATATTATCATTAATATCAGTTATCTACAGGTATATTATCATTAATATCAGTTATCTACAGGTATATTATCATTAATATCAGTTATCTACAGGTATATTATCACTAATATCAGTTATCTACAGGTATATTATCATTAATATCAGTTATCTACAGTTATATTATCATTAATATCACTTATCTACAGGTATATTATCATTAATATCAGTTATCTACAGGTATATTATCATTAATATCACTTATCTACAGGTATATTATCATTAATATCAGTTATCTACAGGTATATTATCATTAATATCAGTTATCTACAGGTATATTATCATTAATATCACTTATCTACAGGTATATTATCATTAATATCAGTTATCTACAGTTATATTATCATTAATATCAGTTATCTACAGGTATATTATCATTAATATCAGTTATCTACAGGTATATTATCATTAATATCAGTTATCTACAGGTATATTATCATTAATATCAGTTATCTACAGGTATATTATCATTAATATCAGTTACCTACAGGTATATTATCAATAATAGCTGATGCCACGGACAGTGACCTTCATACAGTAGGTATCTTCATAGACTTAAGTAAAGCTTTTGGTTCTATTGATCTGAACTATTTGCTGGAACAGATGGAACAAATGGAAGAAATGGAACAAATAGAACACTGTGGGTTTACAGGGACAGTCCATTCATGGCTGAAAAGTTATTTATAAAACAGACAGAAATATGTTCAAACAAACCAAACAATGTCTGACCTTCAACCAGTCGCCTGCGGAGTGCCTCAGGGCTCCATCGTTGACCCCAAATTGTTTCTTCTTTTTATTAATGACATTTGCTGTGTTTTTAATAAGTTCAAATGTATTGTATTTGCTGATGGCACAGGTTTGTACTCCTCTGGGGGAAACTTGGAGGAACTTCTGCACACTGTCGAAAAACAGCTTGGAGTGTTTACAACCTGGTTTGATGTCAATAAATTATCTCTTACTATAAAGAAAACTAAATTTATGATATTTGGAAGCCAATGTGGAAGTGATATCAAATTAAAAATCTCTAACATTGAAATAGGAAGGGTTTGGGAGACCAAATTCCTCTGCTTCGTGATCGATCACAAACTTAACTGGAAGAAACATGTTGAGTATGGAAAAGGAAAAATCTCTAAATCAATAGTAATCATGTAGAAAAACAAAGATATGTTAAATCACAAAAGTTTATATTTACTTTACTGTTCACTAATATGTTTAAAACCACAACTGATAAAATTGTGTTACGACAAAAACGAACCGTACGCATCATAAACAAAGCGAGTTACTATGATCAGACTAATCCACATGTGTCAAACATAAGGCCCGGGGGCCAAATGCGGCCCGTCAAAGGGTCCAATCTGGCCCCTGGGATGAATATGTGAAATGCAAAAATTACACTGAAGATGATTAATAATCATGGAAGTTCCATTCATTTCAGGTCAATAAAGGGGATGACAAATGTAAAATACTGTCATAATAAGCTAGAAATAATGGAAACCAACCTTAAATTAATTTTCCTTTTTTGTTTTGGTGTAAAATAAAGTACAAAAAAGACTAGCCTTTTTTTTTTTTAATGTGAATAACCTGGAATATTTGTGTAATTTTACCAATATTCAGCCCGTTACTAAATGCTGTGTAAATTTGTAGATGTACTGTGATCTGTAAATTGCAATGCACATGTATAACTGATAAACTAAAGCATAATATCATCAACATTGCACTTATTTTTCTTAAGAATTTACAGGTTGTTCATATTTGTTCGTGTTATTTTCACTTACAGTTTGTAGATATAAACATTTTTATTGGAGAATTTAGCTATTTTTCCCACTCAAAAACACTGACATTTTTGGCGTTGACATTATTTTATACGTTTTCATCCTTTTATTTATATTATTTCGCTGGTGCGGCCCATTTTATACAATATTAGGCTGAATGTGGCCCCTGAACCAAAATGACTTTGACACCCCTGGACTAATCCATTATTTTTAAATTCTCATGTTTTGAAGTTTAGAGACTTGGTTTATTATAGAACAATGAAAATTATGTTTAAAGTAAATAATAAAACGCTACCAGACAGTGTGTAGAGGTTCTTCAAAGGTTCTGAGAGTAAATATGAGATGAGAGATGGAAGCAGATTTAACACCAAAAGTTACAGGAAGTTAAAAGAAGATGCTTTCATTAAAGGGGTTCAGCTGTGGAACAGTGTTGATCTGAAACTAAAGCCATGTACTGCCTTTGTTATCTTCAAGAAATCATTATATGCATTTTTATTGATTAGTTATGGCTGTAATTGGGGGGGGGGGGGTCATGTATGTGCATGAGTACGTATGTATGTGTATATATATTTATGTATTTTTTAAATTGTTTTTTCTCTACCCGTTTGATATCATAAGTTGTGTAGCTTAACATGCATAGTAGGTGAGTATTCATATGATTTGTTTCTGCCTGAGCCTTTTTCAGTTAAATTCTGTATTGTTCTCTTTTTTTGCTGCTTTGAAGTGAATATATGAGTGAAATAAACTAAACTAAACATTTAATATCAGTTATCTACAGGTATATTATCATTAATATCACTTTTCTACAGGTATATTATCATTAATATCAATTATCTACAGGTATATTATCATTAATATCAGTTATCTACAGGTATATTATCATTAATATCACTTTTCTACAGGTATATTATCATTAATATCACTTATCTACAGGTATATTATCATTAATATCACTTTTCTACAGGTATATTATCATTAATATCAGTTATCTACAGGTATATTATCATTAATATCACTTATCTACAGGTATATTATCATTAATATCACTTATCTACAGGTATATTATCATTAATATCAGTTATCTACAGGTATATTATCATTAATATCACTTTTCTACAGGTATATTATCATTAATATCAGTTATCTACAGGTATATTATCATTAATATCACTTTTCTACAGGTATATTATCACTAATATCAGTTATCTACAGGTATATTATCATTAATATCACTTATCTACAGGTATATTATCATTAATATCAGTTATCTACAGGTATATTATCATTAATATCACTTTTCTACAGGTATATTATCATTAATATCAGTTATCTACAGGTATATTATCATTAATATCAGTTATCTACAGGTATATTATCATTAATATCAGTTATCTACAGGTATATTATCATTAATATCAGTTATCTACAGGTATATTATCATTAATATCAGTTATCTACAGGTATATTATCATTAATATCACTTTTCTACAGGTATATTATCATTAATATCAGTTATCTACAGGTATATTATCATTAATATCAGTTATCTACAGGTATATTATCATTAATATCACTTTTCTACAGGTATATTATCATTAATATCACTTATCTACAGATATATTGTCATTAATGAATTATCTGTTCTTGGTGTTAGATTTGATCAAATACCCCCCCCCCTTCAAAAAAAGAAACGTACATATGCTTTTCCTTCTTTATTATGCTTTTTTTTTTTTTACTGGTGCGACTCATACTCTGGTAAATATGGTCTTCTGAAATCAGAACATGAAAGGCCACGGTGAAGGTCTGGTCCATTGAATTTATATAGAACCCCCACAGGTGGTCTAATGATTATTTCCAAAAGTGCATGTGTGTCTGTGTGAGCGTCTGCCCTTGGTCACCAAAAGGATATCATTTTCTTTCCTTTTAAAACATGATCAGTCATTCTAAGAGTCATGGAGGAGCCGCCACCATGGAAAAGGTCCAATCACCCACACCCGCTTCAAACATCACCTTCCTCATCACCACCCCCACCAAACACAACCATTTTATCTTCCACCCCTGTCTTCTGAGATAAGTTCAAATCACGAGCGCGATCCAATTCGTCACGTCCGCACTCAATGAATCCTGTCAGATTCAAGCAGTCAAAGCGTACTGACATATATCAGACATAACTAGGAAAAACAAAACTAGAAATCTTATAAATAACATTTATACAACTTCACCTTAGAGAACGTACATCCGGCCAGCTCTCTACAAAGATAAAGTAATAAATGAAGTGAAAGATGAGGAATGTCTACAAAATATGCTTTAAAAAATAGAAAAAAAAACACATTAAAGAGAGAAAGAGGCACCTGTTTCAAGTTTTTGGTTGTTGTTTTTTTTTTAGTCCATACTGCCCTCTAGTGTAAAGAACACTTCTCATTTTCCACTGATGATGTATACATTTGGCCACAATACCAGAACATGTAGTCTTACTTAGTTCTCATAAAATCTGCATATTTTATAGTGTAGATTACTTTTTTAAAAAAAGGGGCTGCTGAGTCAATAAGAAACAACTTTAGCTGTGTTTAATTCCTTAATACTTTAATATATGAGGCAGAGTATGTCTAATCCTGCTTCTCCTCCACATGCAGATCAGTTTACTATTCAAACCTTCATGACTGCTGGGAGTCCTGAAGAGTTAAGAGAGTTAAGTGGTCCGTTAGCTTAAGCTGCTAACCAGAGGAAGGAAAGTGTCTTTGCACGGGCAGGTTACACCACAAAGCAAAGAACAGCCAACTCCCCTCAGGTCATACGACAAAAAACCCCCTCCCCAGTGCAGCATAGATTTAGTGTGAGGTGGAACACAGTGACATCTAACTGGCATGGATTTAAAATTAAAGTTTATCTTTACAACTTCCATCAGAAGTTTTACAAGATGGACCCATTTTTATGCTCCTTTTATACACGACCTCGTATATATTTTCATTGATATCCTTAATAAAATCTTATGATTGAAGATAGAATCTAATTTTTATAACTGTGCGGTCTTAAAACCGATTTAAACCGACAACCGAGTCTCAGTCGATGGAATCAACAAGCGGTTATTAAGTTGTCAAAAACTTTACTTTCCAAAAATGCACACACAAAATGAAGTCAATTATCCATAAAAGAATAAAAAATAAATAAAAATAAAATCTTTGCTCCCCTTAAATCTCCGGTGTATTTTCAGCAGCCCTGCCCAACAGGCTTTATTGGGGGGAAAAAATCCAGTCCTCCTGACCCACATCAAAAAACAGTCCTGTTTACCGTCACCAAAAGGAATCTACATTCCTTGTCCAAAATTTAGGATTAGGAAAAGAGAATAAGGATTCTGCATTCCTCCCACTACAAACAGCCCATTTAAGGACATGAAAGAGGAGTCAGTCACTCTTTTCTCGGTTCTCTCTGCGAGCTTTTCGCTTTAGTTGGAGTGTCTTCAGCTCAGTCATTGTGGAAAAGGTCCTGTGCACCCACACCATCTGTAATAACATAACATAAGACTATTAATCCCATCGTGGGAAAACTTCAGTTAGCAGCAGCAAAAAATACAACAAGCAAGTGCAGAGAAAAAGACAGAGAAAAATAAACACCACCAATGCATCAACATATGGGGAATGTTTGGGTTTTTTAATCACCGTTGATAAGATGCCATGGTCCACTTTTTGCTTCTCAATGATAACCTTGGATGCAAGTGTTACATTCTGTATCGTGACAACCTTCAGCCAATCTTACAGTGGCATTTTGACCACATCCTAACCTCAGTAATGTGGCACTCTGAATCAGACCAGTTGCTAAAACCTTTTTCATCTTCATCTTTTCTAGTCAAACGGTTCCACTGAATCTTTCTATTGCTTCTGACGTTAATGCTTTCGCTTCCAAATCTAATCTTTTTCACTTATCAAATTACAATTCTGTCTAAAACGCTTGTGGCATGACACTGTGTTCTTTTACTGTTACAATGTTATGAGGAGGAGGAGGAGGAAGAACTTAAATCCAAGTTCAACTCTGGGTTAGTCAGTGTCAAAATAAATAACATCTGCTCAAAACAAAAGTGTCCACGCTTCAGTGAATGCCATTAGCATCCATGAAACAATAAAACCACATACAAGTCAGTGCGTCAAATTTATGGAACTTACAAAATCATGACCAAACCCAAATTCCTGTGGGAGCCGTTTATCATTTTACATGAACAGAGAAAGTGAAAGTCTAATAGTGATACTTACCACAATGATGACTGTGTTTAGCAGAAGAGGAATCGAGTAGACCAAAGAAATAAACATGCCCTTGGAATCAAAGTATTGGAAATTTGAAAAAGACCTGCAATGAAGTGAAAAGAGTATTTACATTTAATGTATGGTGTTTAAAGCTTGAACTTAATTCAACATTTATTTCAACACTGTTTTACCTCCAGTTCATGGCGGCCAGTTCATTTATATATTCAGCACCATACACCAGGCCAACTGTGGAGTAATGTTAATGTAATGTTAGCAGCTTGCAGTTTTGTCACAAGTTAGCTTTGCTATATACATGAATTACCAATCATATTATCAAGAGATCCATAGATAGACAGACAGACAGACAGACAGAGTCCAAACTGTCCACGTACCCATGAGCAGGAAGTGACAGATCTGAGCTCTGTAGTATCTGCAGGTCACCACAGTCACAAACAAACACACAACATGAAACGACACAAGTCCGATAAGCCACGGCTCAGACCACTGCACCTACGAATGAGAAATAACACAAATTATTGCTGCTCAAAGCACAAGTGTTGACTAAACCCAACCTTAGCATTTTTCTATTAGCATCAACGCTAGGAGCGCGAGCTAAATAGAGTAATGGATTAAAACTCAACCTTACCGACATGAGAAACGTCCATATCGACGTGATTCTTAAATTACTAAATCCATCGATAGGGATAGAAGTAATATTTTTGGCTTTCTGGTCCGTCATCTTTATATAAGAAGAACTCCACTAATGTTAGCTTGGTTTGTTTCTAATGTTTTCCTGTTGGAGCACTTGTTTTGTCGCGGTAGAATGACGTCACAGCGGCGACTTTTCTATGTTAGATAACGGTAAAAAGTAGATAAAAGTCTTTAGAATTGAATTCGAAATGTATGTTAAATGACTGGAATATATTTTTAAAAAAACAATAAAAAGGGCATAAATAGTGTTTGTGTCTGTAGGTCTGTGCATTAGTTTACGTGCTTTTTTGAATGTTGTCTCAAATCTGTTTTGTACAGAGGTGGGAAAGTAACTCAGTAAAAGTATTTCATTTACTGTACTGAAGAAGATGTTTTAGGTATCTGTACTTTATTTGAGTATCTATTTTTCAGGCAACTTTTTACTTTTACTCCCTACATTTTTGCATAAGTATCTGTACTTAATACTCCTTACATTCTCAGAATAATGCATTACTTTTACTAAACAGATGTTACAGTGCAAAAATTAGTCACTTCAGAGGGAAAATCAGTGGAGGAGTGAAATTATGACGTTATATATTATAGTTATAAGACTATTATTCCACAATTTTGACTTTTTATCTCATAATTTCTACTTCTTGTTTCACATTTTTTTACTTTTAATTTCACAATTTTAACATTTTATATCAAAATTCTGCATTTGTAATCTCATATTTATAACTGTAAAAAAAATTTCATGACTTTCTATCTCAAATTGTGCCTTTTTTTTCATTTTCCCTGCATTTCCTGCCCATACCCATGTTGTGACCTGATCAAACACTATTTCAACACAGTAGCTCACTTTTAAAGGGTTTAATTTAGATACTTTTGAAACTTTTTAGATTTTTCCTGGTTAAATAAGTATTATTTCATTCATGTCAGAAAAAAAATAGTTTTATTTTTTTACTTTATTATAATTGAGAAATTGTACTTTAGAGAAAGCTTCTTTTGTAGAGGAGTTGAATCAGTACTAATACTTTTTCACATAAGTAGCTGTACTTCTACTTAAATACAGAATGTGAGTACTTTTAACACCTCTAGTTTTGTATATGTATATATTTTAAATAAAGTAAAAAAAATTTTTATAAACATACAACAAACAAATATGTTGTAAAAACATATCCATGTTACACATCCATTGCATGAAACAGTGTTTTTTGATCAGTGTTTATAGTGACAACAGGCTAAAAAAGCTCCTTTGGATTTAAAAACTACACAATATATACTTCAAAGGTAGTTTTTCCCCCCTAGTTTTTGTTTTTAAATGTTTGCAGTGAAACCAAGTCAAACACATAGTTTTCATATACGTCCAATATTTTGCTTTTATTCATGTTATTACAACTTACAAATTGCTCATCACAACGACTTACAAATCCTTAACCCTTGAACTCCTGAGACTTAAGCAACTCCACTGTAAAAAAAAATAAACTAAGATAAAATAAGCAACAAAATAAACAAAAACTGCCAAAGTGATCAGTAAAATGAAGAAAATTGAATATTAAACTAACAAAATAACATATAACATGAACAAAGTAAGACACTAACAGAACACAATTGAAGAAAAATAATAAAATAAACAATATGTAGAAAAAATAAACAAAAATAAGCAACAACAGAAACGGATAAATATTCACAAAATAACAAATAAAATGAAAAAATGCAAAAAAAAAAAAAAACCCTACAAAAACAAAAAGGTATAAATGTATAAATACAGTGTTGTAATTTGGTTCCAGTACTTTAAGTTTGGGCTTTTTCTTTTTCTAAACCAGTTGCTTTTCGACACCTGTACATCACTTCCATCAACAAAATTATCAGTAAAATAAGTCACAGAAAAAAAATTAGTATTATTATTATGAATTTTTAAACTAAACCATCCATTCAGAACATATCAGCGCTGATGCATCAAGGGTTAAAGGGTTAATATATGAACAAACCTGCATCACATCTTCTTAAACACTGAAACCAACTTTAAAATTCACATTATTATTCAGCCGATGCTCCAAAGTACAAATCTTGCAGAACCTTTTCTTCACATTCATCACCACTTCCAGTTATCAGTCCATCTTAGCCTTTAGCAGTGTAGTTATAAGACATAGTCCAGTTTTATGATGTCATTAGTCTTAATTAAATCTTCCACAGCTATAAAATCATTATAAGTAATTACAGTCATTCTGTTTTATTATATTATTCATGTCCTGCTGTTCAGTAGGTGTCACTGATACTTTCCCGTTTGTCTGAAAGTCACAACATGTTTTTAATATTTACAGAAAGTCTATGTATACATACTATCTGGAATAATTTTACAACACTATCATAAACAGTATAATGTATAAGCCAACCACCTTAAAATAGGGTCATCGGTACCACAAATTGCCAATAAATTAGATCTAGTAACTTGTTGATTTTCCTTTTTTTCCCTCTTCGCAATCTTGGAATTTCATTGAAGTCAGTTTCTTTTAATAATATCACTGAGATTTTGTCTATATATGATCAAATGATTGTGCAAATGAAGTAAAATATAACAATGTAATGTTACTATCAAATAATGTTGGTTGATAAAATCCAATATGGCTGCCAAATCTGATGACATGACTGATAACTATAAATAAAAGATAATGATATGAAATGATAATAAATGATATATGTCAGTTCATGTGTCTTTACTTATTGTTTGGTATTTGTTGGTTTCAGGCTCATTATATTTAATCCTTTAAACTTCTACTCAATTTTGCCTAAATTTCTTAATAAAGTCAATTACTGTAACCATTTTAAAAACACGCAGTTGGTGTTTGCTTATATTATAAATGAACATATTAAGTTGAAAAGTGTTAAATGATACAATAGTGATGTTATTTGTGGATATTTGTTGATGTTTTGTTAGAATATGGTTCCTCTGTGGATAATTATGAGACATAAAGGTTCAGATCAACTGTTTGACATTTGTATTTTGAACTAATGAGTGATTGTACCTGCTGTGGTTATTTTATCTGAAAGTGGTTTATATCTTCCCATGTGTGAGAATCTCTGTTGTTAAACTACATTAGGTCATGTGACATTTGGGACATTTTTAAAAGACTACTTCCATCCTATATGTGGACCCTTGCAAGTTTAAAGAGTTAAAACAAACTAGGGTAAGAAAATGTTTCAGTGTGGGTATATTTTGTTACTGTATTCTTCTTCAAGGTTCAATTTTATTGTCATTCCATTTGTACACATGGAATGAAACATGTACTCAGGACTAGCAGTGCACACTAATTCCATAAAAACAATATTAAATCCCATTAACAAAGTATATATAAAATATGTGTAAAAATAGTACAAGATTAAAAGTGCTGTTTGTTAAAACAGAATAAAAAACAAAATAAAAGATGAAAAATGACAGTGTGTTGAGCCTGTAAGAGTTTATCAGTCTTTCTTGACATATTAGATTTAACATCCTTCACATTATTCTAGATGTATTTTAAAAATAAGCAAATGATTAAATGCACATTAAATACACATTTACTGTCTTCATATTGTTGTGGTTTAATTATTGGAATTCATGTCATATATGCACAGGTATATGTGCAGCATATAGAGTAAGAAGTAAAAGTGTAGGTTCTGTCAAAACATATATGACATTGACTATGATATTACCTCCAAATATCATTGTAACATTAATCTATCCGGCTTGAAATTGTTCATTCTTACACATTTTTTGGTCGACCATTTTGGATTTGGCAGCCATATTACATTTTTTATCAATTATTCTCGGGCCCTCTAGAACGTTGCGGCAGCTATCGTTCACTTTGAATGACGTCAGCGCGCGGATGTTTTTCGATAACCGCCCGCTGCCCATGGCAACAGGTTTTGTCACTTCAGATTCACTGTACCATATCACTCCGCAAGTAGTTCGGCCACTTTTAAAGTAAACATTCGCTTCGTTGTAACGGCTACTTTATCCCTTGCTTAACATTATTTTATAGTAGCATTACGGTTTTATATTTGACTTCATTTGCACGGTCATTTGACCATATATAGACGATAATATCAGTTGTATGATGAAAAGAAACTTGACTTTGATGAAATTCTACATTAGATAGGCGCTCTTTTCAAAATCAAGAAGCTTTTCCATCTATCACACTGAGCAGATACATATTCAGAAAATACCCCCTTCCCCCTGAGCGGTACCGATGGCCCCCTTTGCCTCATACACTAGAATATATTTATGAAAATGTAGGTCAAAATTCTGAACAATAGTATAAAATAGAACCAGCCATTAAGAACAAAAACATTTACAAAAATGGAACATGAAAAATGTTTGGTAGATACATAAATATACAGTAAATAATAGGAGTGGGAGAAAAATTCATTTACATACGTTTCGGGATTTTTTTTTTGTTTTATGCCTTTTAAATAACTTTTTTTTGTTCAAAATCGATTTCCCCCCCCCCCCATAATATTTAAATGATTCGTTAAAAAATACCACTTGTAAAGATGATGACTATAGTATGAGTCACACGATAACAGCTAGCTTATTATCGTATTAGCTTTAACAACACACCAGCGTTAAACAGCATTAACTGATGCGCAGATAAACTATACACTATGATAATATCTATTCCAACTGTATTGTGTTATTAAACTCACCTTGTGGCATTCACACAAAGTAATAAGCCATGAGTATATGAATTAGTTGGGGAAAAATAGGGCGATTAAAAAAACACAGAGGTGGTGCGTTCAGGAGTATCGTAACATTTCTGGTGCGTTCAAAAGCGCGGGATATCTGAAAACTTTGAGAAAATGAGTTGTTCCTGGATAAATATATTTAAACAATCAACAGCAGTTAAAGTGTGTGGTGTTTGTAACAGAAGGGAAGAGCAGAGCTGGACATGTACACTTTAAAGTTAACTTTATTATGAAGTATGTTCATTTAAAGGCTCCTGTTTGTGTTGTGTGCAGATAAATGTCATATTTTACTTCCCAAAGTCTGGTTCAAATATATTACTGTTGAATAAATATGAACTGACTCACATATGATGTGCATTTTTATGGCAAATATGGCTCCTGATATGATCTGTAGGCATCATCATTCAGCTTTTTCACCTGCTCTGGTGTTAAAAATGCAAGCGAAAAAATCAGGAATATCGAAGAATCACAATTTAAATTGAATCGACACCCAAAAAATCGTAAAAGAATTGAATCAGCATAAAAGCACATTGTCCCAGCCCTAGTAAATACATTTCAAAATCATCTACTTTGTGATAATAAAATAAGTTGTCGAGTGTTCATGGAGTTGTGAAGACAGTGGACACTGGAGGAAAATGACTAAATAAAGGGTCTGTCTCTGTATTGGTGGAAATCAGGGACAAAAGTAGCTGCCACCGTGATGGGAGTGGAGTACCCCATGGCAAAATTGTACAGACCCAGCTTTAGACACTTCCAGGTGGACCGCAGTGCTTTTCCCACATTCTGGAAAAAAAACACAAAACACAGAGTCACAGATTAATTAATTTAAAATGATATAGTTTTGTTAGGATTTTTCTGTTCGCTGATCGATCGGAAGCTCCAAAGATGAATTGAGGTTCTGTCAAAAATGAAGTTCAGCCAAAGATGAGTTCTGTATTCGATTGGTATCAATTTAACAGTTTTTGAAAATCACATGTAAAATACAAGAATCATCTGATTTCACTGAACATGAACTTAACCTCCTATTGAGCCGCATTTTATAATAAATGTCCAGAATGTAAGAACTTTTTCATTTTGTAATAAACTGTAATAAACTAAAAAGTTATTAAATTTTGAGAAGATTATTACAAAATGCACTTGCAACTTTTTTATTCTCTAGAAAATTTAATAACATGGTGCATTACGTAATAACAATTATAAAGCACAGGTTTGTCATTGTGTTTTATTTGACTTTAAAGTAGTTGCAAAAGTACTTAACAATTATTATCAGTACACTATTCAAAGCTTGAATGAACAGAGAATATTCTGTAAATTCCAGATTTTATTTTTATTGGAACCAAAACCACATCAAGTATAGTTATAAACATCATCAACAATAAATGAACCAACACATGCAGGTTTATGGACAATTTAAAATAATAATCAACCAATGCATATTAGTTCTACCTTAAACGTCAGTGTCTTCTGTTTATTTACAGAGCTGCTGTGACCACATCATTTATCCACTAACATTCATTTTAAATATATATAAAATTGCCCTAAAAAAACTAAACAAATAAGAACATTTATATTTCCAAAATATATCTGTAATCTCTAATTGTTCATATTTCTAATAACCAGCCAAGACAGAAACCATTTGGAATGTTTCCCAAACAGCTCCTTGAGTTTTAATCCCACACCACTAAAGCACCTGCTGCTGCAAAATGGAATAAATGATTAAATAATGAGGAAACATTTATTACTTCCATCAAGGAGCTTATGTTTTTGCCAGAGTTTGTCTGTTAGTTAGCAAGATAACTCAAAATACTATTGATGGATCTTGATGAAAATTTTATGACATGTTGGGGATGTCACAAGGAACAAATGACTACATTTTACTGGTGATCCGGAAGAAATCCTGGATTCTGGATGACTTTAAAATTTATTCTCCATTTACCGCAATGTAAAATTTCAAAGTGATCCAGAATCCAGGATCTCCTCCGGATCATCACCAAAATCAAATCATTTCTTCCTTGTGACATCCCCAACACGTCATGAAATTTTCATCAAGATCCATCAATAACTTTTTGAGTTATCTTGCTAAATAACAGACAAAAAGACAGAGTCTGGCAAAAACATAACCTCATTGGTGGACGGACCTCTCTTCATTTGGAGGGGGGAGGTCTGCCTTGGCGGAGGTTTGTCCTCTCAGGTAAGGTAAGGTAAAGTAATAATAATAATAATAATAATAAGCTTTATTTGTATAGCACCTTTCATACAAACACTGTAGCCCAAAGTGCTTCACATTGATTAAAAATTAAAATACAATTTTAAGACAGGGTGAAATAAAAAACACATTCAAATTTGGTTGTACAAATTTATAAAATTATAAAAATACCACATTGAACTGATTATACATGCATTATAAAATTTCAATAAATAAAAAATAACAAGAGTACAGATAAACTGATTATACAGACATTATACAGTTTCAATAGAATCAATCAGAAATATATTAAGATTTGATTATGCACAAAATATAAGGAATATAAAGAATGTAAAGAACAGAATTGTGACTCCATTCTTTATCTCCCTTCAAAGGCTGATGAAAATAAAAATGTTTTTAATTTAGTTTTTAATATACTCAGTGAACTGTCTTCCCTCATGTCTTTTGGAATTGTATTCTATAACTTTGGTTCATATTTAACTTTATTTGTCATTATACACTGTACAACAAAATATGTCCTCTGCATTTAACCCATCCTTGATGCCACTGGGGCACCCATAAGGAGCAGTGGGCACCTGTAGGGAGCAGTGGGCACCTGTAGGGAGCAGTGGGCACCTGTGAGGAGCAGTGGGCACCTGTAGGGAGCAGTGGGCACCTGTAGGGAGCAGTGGGCACCTGTGAGGAGCAGTGGGCACCTGTAAGGAGCAGTGGGTACCTGTGAGGAGCAGTGGGCACCTGTAAGGAGCAGTGGGTACCTGTGAGGAGCAGTGGGCACCTGTAAGGAGCAGTGGGTACCTGTGAGGAGCAGTGGGAACCTGTGAGGAGCAGTGGGCACCTGTGAGGAGCAGTGGGCACCTGTAGGGAGCAGTGGGCACCTGTGAGGAGCAGTGGGCACCTGTAAGGAGCAGTGGGCACCTGTTAGGAGCAGTGGGCACCCATGGGCGGTACCCGGGGACCCATCTCCAGCTCATGGTCAGAATCACCTGCTGGAGGATTTGACCCTAACAAACATATTTTTGGGTGATGGGGAGGACACCCATCCAGACACAGGGAGAGGAACATACAAACTCCACACAGAAAGGCCTGCACGGCCCGGGAACCTAACCCAGGTCTTCTTGTTGTGAGGCAAGAGCACTGACCGCTCAGCCACTGTGCCACCAGAGTGCTTTTCTAGTTATAAAATCAAATGAAAAAGTTATTACATTTTGGACATTTACCCCCCCCCCCCCGCCCCAGTATCTTCCAGGTGTTTCTGCCCTGACTTCAGAACATCATTGCATCCAGTCCTCTACTTGGGCCACTACCTGGAGACGGGGTTTGAACACCTCAGCCCTGCACAGTTTAACTTAAATGTTTGTGTGTGTGACTGTAAGTTTTGTATCAGTTCCCAAAATATTTTAGACTCCACCTGGGTACGTAGTCAACATATGGTAAACAACTGATTCTTTTCCCAGGACGAACAGACCTGGAACATGCTGCTCACTACAATAACATTGTGAACACATAATATCAACCATATGAAATAATACATAAATCATATGAACTACTAGTACCTAAAAATACCACTGGAGAAAAACCTTATAATTTAATAATCCTGCTGAAAAAGACACTGAGATGATGCAACAGTGATTGAGGTTTATTTAGTAAAGCATTATCTAACAGTATTCATGTATTTCCTGGTTTAACTGACAGTCATGACATCATTAACCTGCAGACCATGACAGTGTTAATGTGTAAACTCTAATAACTGTTTGATATTGTTTATATGACACTCGGTCACTGTGAAAAACCTCATTTTCTCATGAAAGTATACATTCCCCTACTCTTGTATATGTTTTTAAAAACTGTCATAGTATGTATTACATTCAATACTGATCTGGAATATCAAATAATTGCAATTTAAATCAAATCGGCACCTAAACAATTGTAAAACAAAAATCAAATTAGCATAAAAGCATATCATCCCAGCCCTAATAAGTAAATACCTTGTGGCCACGATTCATGAGTCACATGTTCAGTGAAACTTTCGAAAGCGTGTGCGCAAACATTTTTAAGAACATGGCGAGACGAAAACTGCTGCTTTGAAAAACAATATGCAGCATCAAAAGAGGGACATCACACACACACACACACACACACACACACACACCAGTGATGCGTGGGCTGACCTGAAGTGAGTGGGTGCCCGCGGTCATCTGCAGTTATGGGTTATTAAAAAAATATTTTAATGATATTTGGGTTACGGTTGTTTGGGTCGTTTGAGATAAACATTAAAATAACCTGGTAAATACGCTTCATTAACTGAATGTCCATGAAGGTGTCGTACAACGTGGTCAGCAGAGTCCTGCACGGCTTCGGGTACCCGTGGGTGACCCGTGGGTGAACCGCAGATTTTCATGAAACGGGTGAAAAATGTTGTGCTGTGTCGGATACGGGTTCGGTTCGGGTCGGACGTGGGTGATCGTGGGTCTAATTTGCGGTTCATAGGCTAAAAACTGTTCTTTAGTTTGGACTTGTATAACTGCCTCCTGTCGGCTTCCTTCTTGATCCGTTTTTCAAGCATGTGTGTGTGTGTGTGTGTGTGCGTGAGCTCACGGATAAAACTATTTTTTGAGTTTATTATTTGTCTGCTACTGTTTAACAACATTTTTATTTGGCTGTGCCTTGGCTATGTCACTGTTCAGTATATTCGTGGCAATAAATGTTTGTATTTAAGTTTGGCTATCTGACATTTTCTTCCGGGTTCGGGTCGGATATCGGGTTCATTTATAGCGGGTTGGTTCGGGTGCGGATTTTTCTTTTTTTTTTTTCATCAGAAAACGGGTCGGATACGAGTTTGAACATGATGGGTACGGGCGGTTGCGGTATGTCAAAATCAGAACCGTGCAGGACTCTGGTGGTCAGTATCTACAGTATGGAGGAAGAGAGAGAGAGAAAATAAAGTTAGGAGAGTGGAAGCTCCGGAAGGTTTGGGACACACTGACTGAGATTTTTAAAGATGATGAGCAGTGTTTTTGTTTCCATGGAAACTGGGTTCAAATGTGTCTTTGGGTGTTACAGGTTGTCGACCTCAATGACATTGGATTTTAACACGGAAAAAAATGCAGGTATGTGAGTAAGGTCAAAGGTCATGTGATGTTCATAAAGACCATTGATTACATTTTTAAAATGTGGGTGCGTTCTTTTTAAATATATTTCACTGCGGTCCGAGCCGCAGGAGGATTAGTTAAAAAAGCCGTCGGTTGTGGGTCATTTATACATCAAACCATGCATTACTGACACACACACACACACACACACACACACACACAGACATTACTGAGTTATTGTAATTTAGTTTTAAATAAAGTTCACTTGTTTGAAAATTTTGTTTTACGTGCCAAAAAATTGAGCCCCCGCCCCACCAATGGTGTCTGCACGGCCCTGATCTTAGGTAGCAGAAACAATGGGCTGCTCTGTAGGGGGACAGGCAGCGTGTGTTTGTTCTGTGAGTGCGATTGTCTGGACAGGAAACAGGAAAAGACCGTCCTGCTCAAGCGGAAACAGGAAGTCAAGACATTTTATAAAAATAAGCAAAGAACAATCGCACCTCATCACTGTGGTATGAGAGCAGCTCTAGAGTACCTGCTATTTAAACTGTCTTTATGGTGTTTAGTTCAGACAGTTATTGTCCCACAGAGGGGACATTTGGTTAAAAACAAAATAAAACATGAAACAAACCTGATCAACCCCAGCACCAAAAAGTCATCTTTAAAAAAAAAATACATGTATAAAAACTGAATAAATAAATAAAAACTGATACATAGAAGATATTTATTTGTCAGTTTCACAGTAAAAACCAGAAAAATACAGTAATACCTCAACTTAAAAAAAGAATAATGCAAGTTACGAAATGCCTTAACGTAAAATCCTCATCTCTGAATACGAAAGAAAATTCAAGTTATGAAACAAACCCCAAAACGTAAATACAGTACTGTAGGTACTATACATAAATACATACGTACTGTACACTTGTACGTAGCATCATATTCACTGTTTGATAGAGCTGCTCTCCCATTGGCTATCTCCTAACACCCCGCTGGCCTCCCATTGGCTAGGAGGTAACTACCCATGATGCTTTTCGTGTCTTCGCCCCTCATTTGTCACACAGTTCTTACTGTGGTCAGTGTAGAAGCACCTTTACTGTTGTTTGTGAGTTTTTCCAGTGTGTTCATTACAACGTTATTATTTATTATTCATCATGGGCCCAAAGAAAGTGATTCGTGCTCCGTTAACAAACACTGAAGGTGAAAGTTTGACCCAAATGGACAAAAACAACTGATCACAATTAAAACAAGCACAATGGTATATAAATGATGTACATGTGTTCATTTTAAAGGTTTAAATAATTTATTTTACTTTGAACACATGTTTTATATGTTTGTCTTTTGGGTTACATGTAGAGTCTATGAATAAAAGGCTCAGCAGCGCCTCCACCTGCTCACAAAGCTCAGCTCTTTTAACACTTGTTTATCAAGTCACTCATTGATTTGATTTGATTTGAATGATTTATTTCGAACATGTGCAAAGTGCAACAATAATCAATACAACAATAATAATAATAATAATAATGACATGTCCGAAAAGGAGTAGGATGAAGCATAAGCTTATTTAATTCTACCTCTTCTTCACTTCCCCAATAACCTGAATTCATCTTGTAGCAATATAGTGCATAGTACAAAAATGATGATAATAATAAAAATAATAACAATAAGAATAACAATACCAATAATCAAT
>CM035805.1:7142797-7257797 GCA_020466265.1 Siphamia tubifer
TGTCATGATTTTGGCTTTTTCTGTCATGATTTTGGCTTTTCATGTCATGATTTTGACTTTTTATGTCATAATTTTGACTTTTTATGTCATAATTTTGACTTTTTATGTCATGATTTTGACTTTTATGTCATGATTTTGACTTTTTATGTCATGATTTTGACTTTTTATGTCATAATTTTGACTTTTTATGTCATGATTTTGGCTTTTTATGTCATGATTTTGGCTTTTTATGTCATGATTTTGGCTTTTCATGTCATGATTTTGGCTTTTTATGTCATGATCTTCACTTTTCATGTCATGATTTTCACTTTTCATGTCATGATTTTGACTTTTTATGTCATGATTTTGGCTTTTTATGTCATGATTTTGGCTTTTATGTCATGATTTTGACTTTTCATGTCATAATTTTGGCATTTTATGTCATGATTTACACTTTTTATGTCATGATTTTGACTTTTTATGTCATGATTTTGACTTTTATGTCATGATTTTCACTTTTTATGTCATGATTTTGACTTTTTATGTCATGATTTTGGCTTTTTATGTCATGATTTTGGCTTTTATGTCATGATTTTCACTTTTCATGTCATGATTTTCACTTTTTATGTCATGATTTTCACTTTTTATGTCATGATTTTGGCTTTTTATGTCATGATTTTGACTTTTCTGTCATAATTTTTACTTTTTATGTCATGATTTTGACTTTTCATGTCATGATTTTCACTTTTCATGTCATGATTTTGACTTTTTATGTCATGATTTTGGCTTTTTATGTCATGATTTTGGCTTTTTATGTCATGATTTTGGCTTTTTATGTCATGATTTTGGCTTTTCATGTCATGATTTTGGCTTTTTATGTCATGATCTTCACTTTTCATGTCATGATTTTCACTTTTCATGTCATGATTTTGACTTTTTATGTCATGATTTTGGCTTTTTATGTCATGATTTTGGCTTTTATGTCATGATTTTGACTTTTCATGTCATAATTTTGGCATTTTATGTCATGATTTACACTTTTTATGTCATGATTTTGGCTTTTCATGTCATGATTTTCACTTTTTATGTCATGATTTTCACTTTTTATGTCATGATTTTCACTTTTTATGTCATGATTTTCACTTTATATCTAATGATTTAGACTTTTTATCTCAGGATTTTGACTTTTTATTGCAAAATTTAGATTTTTTTTTATCCCAGAATTTGGACTTTTTTTTGCCGAGATAAAAATATCTGGGGCATAAATCCCCAAAGCCACGCCCCCTCTCCGCAGATGATTGAAACCCTGTTGTCAGAAATGGACAAGAGGGTTTAACATGTAAAACAACAGAGTTCTAATCTGATTTGTCATGTGGCTGCGTTAGGCTATGCTCACCAACAGTCAGGGTAACAGAGTTAAACATCTATAAATAATGTGTGTGAACTGTCCCCATTAGCACCTGCACACTACACACTATTATGACAATGCACTTATGCACAACAATAGATCTATTTTTAACACAAATCAACGTTTGCAAACATGCAACTTTCATTTATGAGTAATAAAGGGGTAGGAACATATTCATTGTGGACGGGACATGGCAAAGTTAAAATCCTACTAAAAACAACTTTTATAACCCATAACTTCACACACAGGTCACATTTCCCACACTGAAAGAGGACGTAAATATGCATAACACAGTTGTTCACTGCAGAAATCAGCACAGATGCATACTGCACATGTCAAATATTAGGGATTTCTCAACTATACTAGTACTGTACTCATTCTTACCTGAATGATTATCCAATGAAACAGATAATTTTAGATCAAAAATGACCAAGCCTACATGGTGGTTGTTCACAATGCCCAGTTGTGACAAAATTAGATCAATGATGGTGAAGGTGGTTTTTATAGTTGTCCACAGACCAGGGAACACTACTATTGGATTTAATTGTTCACTAATTGTAATGGCACAGGCCTACCTTCACATCTGCAGTGGAACCACCATCAAATGTCCATTTGTCAAAACAATCAGCGCACGAATGTGCAAACCAATCAGAAAAGGGTGTAAGTAGAAGTATTTTACTGGTTTAGACAAATCACATGGTGACATGACAGTTCTAAACTAGGATAGGAGAACTCTGAGGCTGCCAACATTTTTCATGATGCATTTTTTTCTTTTTTTAAAGGAAGCAACCAGGGGGTGCTGAGCACATTTTTAGGGGTGCTGAAGCCCCCCTAAAAATAGCCTAAAGTCTCCTCTGGTGACCATACTTAATACAGATTTGTACATTTATTTTTTAAGACCCTACAGGAACCCTGATTATTCTACTATAGACTCATATAAGGCTGGTGAACATTTGACATTCTGTGAGCTGGATCTTTAAAATCTGACTTTTACAGGAAACAAACAAACAAAAAAAGTTCCAGCAGAAAAGCCTGACACTTCTAACCATAAAATAATAATCTGTGCAAAAACAAGTGAAAGTCATTTCTAACTGAACATTTTAATGATGAAATCCTAAACGGGAACATGGACATTCATGGAATGTGACAGTTTTCAAAGCCATTTGGCACTGGCAATTAAAAAAAAAAAAAACGATCTCCACTTTGTCACTTTATACAGTAACCCATAAAATAACAGTTAAAAATAACATTTTATTGATATTTGATATCCTACAAAATATTCTAATACTTCAAGATTAAATCCGTTATCCCCAGAATCCAACAAAAACATTTTGAAGATGGGAAAACTTCCAAAATCAAAGTAGGAAGTAAAGTAGGAATCTCAAAAAAAAAAAACAACCAAAATATACGAAGACCCCCCCCCCCCCCCGGACTGTAAAAATAACCATGTGCTAGTATTCCTATTTCTTCTCATTGACTTCTCTGGCTCTTACGAGGTGTTGTTCTGACCACGATCCGGATCTTTGAGACGCAAGATGTGGATGTTTTCACTCTCAGGAAGAGAACTTATGGGAGAAAAAGAAAAAACAAATCCAGTGTTACTATAATGACTGTAGTTAAATACACTGATGGCTTTTCCCAGAGAACATAGTAAAGTGGATTCACATGACCTTTGCCCCTGGATAAACTGCTCAGTAATAGCTCATTTGTCATGATAATATACAATATATATATATATATATATATATATATATATTAGAATGTCAATAAATGTGGTCTTGGTGGTGTAATTGCTTGGACACACAAACGTAAACATAATATCGCCATGGTTACCTCATGTTCTGTGGAGTGAGGAAAATGAACTGTCGGTAAGTCTGACCAGCAGCCACCTTCAACATCATGTCCATGGATATTCTCCGATTCACCATGTCCTGAGTGGACCAAACAACACCCAAATTAGCGGGGTAGCATAACCCAAATATTTGGAAGAATTGTTACAGAAATGATTAAAGCACCAAAACTGGCAGAGATGATTTTTAAGACACACCGCGTCATTTCTGAAAGGGTGACAAAAAAATCTGGTCATGTGGTTTTATCTCAAAATATGCTTTTTTTTTGGGGGTAAAATCTCTCTTTTTTTTTTTAAAGATATTGGCCATTGTGGAAAAATTTTAACACGTGTAAATTATGCCTATGGATCCTATGAACTTTTTAAGGTACGTTAATTAAGCTAATTTTAAGAAATTACCATGGTAACAGCCATTTTGGTGTGAAAAATGCCTTTTTCAAAAGATAATACAGATATTGAAACAATTTTTGCATCATAAATAGCGTTTAATTAAATAAAACATTCATTTCAGCAGAAAATTGGCAATTTCAAGTGACGAACGGTCATTTTACCCCAAAATTTCCATATTATTAAACTATCTACACCACTTTATAATGACTAAAAATGTACAGTTTTTTTAGGACAAGAATGATGCAAAAATTGTTTAAATATCTGTATCGGTTTGCGAGATACATTTTTTTTTTACCAACAAAATGTAATTTTTTGTTGGATGGTTGTTAACACTGCGATATATATTGAAAATTAAAACCATAAATAAATACATAAATGAATAGACTAATAAAAAAATGAAATTAAATAAAAAAATAAGGAAATGAAAACAAAACAAAAAAAATAAATATATATATATATATATACATACATACATACAAGTACATTTAAAAAATAACGCTCAAACAATACATTGTGCTCGACACTGTGACACAACAGTGAAAAGAATTTGTAAATGTGAAGCAAATATGTGAACAAACACATGCATGAAATGTTTGCTTGACAAAGTCTATAAAAAAAAGTTGCATTTAACTTAATAAAAATTTTCGCTGAAACCAATAAAGACTTTGAATTTTCACATATATGAGAGTGCATTCAAACCGTCCTTTTGTCATAAAAACTGTGTCTCGTTACCATGTAAACGTCGAACTCGTCCAGGCAGCGGAAAGGCGCCTCTGTGATGGCCCAAAGAGAGAGGACAAAGCACACGGTGGAGAAAGAACGCTCGCCTCCTGACAGAGAACGCATGTCACCAGAGTCGTTCTGTGTTCCTTGACTTGGCTGAACCTACAGTTAAACACAAAAGTAAAGTTATATTTACAACATGTCTGTGAACCATTAAATAGACCTGTATGTTCTGTACAAATGTTGCATTATTATAATATGATGTGAACAGAGGTGGAAGTAACTAAGTAAAAGTACTTCATTACTGTACTTAAGTACATTTTTTAAGTATTTGTACTTGAGTATTTATTTTTTCTGGAAACGTTTTACTTTTACTTCCTAGATTTTTCTATAAATATATGTACTTTATACTCTTTACATTTATATAAATATTTGTACTTTATACTCTTTACATTTATAGAAATATCTGTACTTTATATTCTTTACATTTATAGAAATATCTGTACTTTATACGCTTTACATTTATATAAATAATTTTACTTTATACTTCTTACCTTTATATAAATATCTGTACTTTATACTCTTTACATTTATATAAATATTTGTACTTTATATTCTTTACATTTATAGAAATATCTGTACTTTATATTCTTTACATTCTCAGATTAGACTTATTACTTTTTCAAACTAGACAAATGTGACCGTATGAAAAATAAGTGATAAATCAAAAATTGTGAACTTACTAAACCATCATTTTTACTTTTTATCTCATAATTATGACTTTTTTATATATATAATTTTGACTTTTTCTCTTACAATTTAGATTTTTTTTAATCTAATAGTTTTTCCTCAACTTCCTGTCCAAACCCACTAAACTGAGTCCCATGACCCAATAAAACACACCATCTACACAGTAGCTCACATTTAAAAGCTCTAATTTTTGGACATTTTTGAAATGTTTCTGTTTTTTTTTCCTGCTTTAATAGGTATTATTTCATCAATAGCAAGAAAAAAAATGCTGTTTTACTTTTTACTTTATTACAATTGAGAAGTTGTAATGTATTACTTTTACTTCAGTAAAGCAGTTGAATCAGTACTTCTACTTTTACCAGAGTATTTTGTCACACAACTAGCTGTACTTCTACGTAAGTACAGAGTGTGAGTACTTTGGCCACCTCTGAATGTGAGTGTAATACTAGTGATGCACAGATCAGCATTTTTTGGCCCGATCATGGAAGACATTTTAAATTTCCACACCTTCCATCTAGTTAGGGTGCATCGTTTATTATCGAAATAAAACTATTAAATAACTATGGGCCTTCTTCACCTGGCATGTTCAAATGACATTGAGGGGTACATACAACACTTTCCTGACAGAAAATCCCAAAAATCGTGCCGTGGACAGACCTTCCATTGTTTCCCCAAAGATAAGGTTCGGCAGGAATGGATCAGAAACATAAAAAGGGATCCTGGTCCATATTTCATGGTCAGATAAGGACAATTATGTCCACTGAAATGCATTAGCTAACACATTTAGCTTAGCTTACCAGACTAGCATCAATGGTAACTAGCGCTAACAGCCATCTAATCAACCTAATGTCACCATGAAATAAGAAAATATGAATGTGTAATTACATAACACTACATTCTATATGATATTTCAACATTATTCTTTCCATTTTGATCTGGCAGAGGAGGCCGAGAAAGGCAGCTCTTGGCTCTTGGCTGAGGAGGAAGGACAGGAGCTGGGGAAAATAACAACAGCTGCAAGGAGTAACATCTGTCAGCAGCAGGGGGTGACAGGGAGACGTCCCTTCACTAATCCACCACCAGGAGACGTTACAGGAATAAAGGAGCGAAACCTTAATGAATGGTGGTTCCTGGCTGATGACCCCATGGGCACCGGAGGAGGTGCGATGGTGTTTCCTGCTAAGCAGGAAACACCATCGACCTGTACATCAACAGCTTATCAGACTAGCATCAATGATAACTAGCGCTAACAGTCATCTAATCAAGCTAATGTCACCATGAAATAAGAAAATATGAATGTGTAATTACATAACACTACATTCTATATGTTATTTCAACATTATTCTTTCCATTTTGTGGTTAGCGTGTTGATGGCTGTCAGTACTGATGATATGCTAGCGGTGCCATTAGCATACTTAAACTTTATGTAGCCTTCAACCCAGTTACTGTAGCCTTTCAACAAGACAGCCCTGGGAATATTACAGTCTTTACACGCCCATTACAGCTCATTAACTCTGACATGACGGACAGACTGATGGTCCAAACTGCTGGCGTGGTGCCAACCCAAACGTTCACTGAAGCTAGTGATTGACAACATATGGAACTGTGTACTTCTGTTCAACACTTGTACCCCTCAAGCATAAAAATGGCCGCCAGGTGAATATTTTAAGTACAGAAACAGTCCAGACCAGATACCCTTGCTTTATTAATTTACGTCACATGATCGGCTTTTTGATCGGCATGTTTGTCTAAATGCCAATCAGGCTATTTTTAGGCAATATCGGCAGTTGATGATCGGCAGCCGATCGATCGGTACAACATTACATAATGCACGTTTCCATCTGAAGTGTTGGATCAACTGAATGCTCTTACAGATATGGACAGGGTTTCATTGTTGTGGTCAAAGGTCATGCTTCCTGTGTAGCCCCTCTGAGCCAACATGCTGTCAAAGTAATATTTACAACGGGCCGAGAGGAACCTGAAATATAAAGACAAAATCTAGATTATTTTAGAGATTAAAACAAGCAAAAGCATACATTACATGATGCTGACTTCCTGTAAAAATACTTCAGAATAAAACTGGAATCAGACGAGAATAAAAACAATCAAATATATCACAAAACAAGTGTTGCCTGGCACAACAAACCCAGCCCACCTTGCACACATTTGACCTCTTAATGGATATGTACCTCTGAAAATATCAGACTATGGGTTTGACCTTTTAATGTCACACAAGGTCAAAGGTCATGATGCCATTTTGGAGCCTACATGTAGTTTCCTATCTGTCAACAATATTAACCGAGTACTTTACCACCACTCTGTTTGGGATTACCATAGTTTCAAATCTGGTGACCTTGATTTTGACCTTTCAAGGTCAAAGGTCATAATATTAAAGCCCATGCCAGGTTTCCTATCTGTCAACATTAGTAACTTAATCTCTATCTCCACTGGTTTTTCTGTTATTGTCTATCTGAGGTTTTTCCGTATTGACCCAATGACCCTTGACCTCCTGGGTCAACAATAGGTCAAAATCTATGCAGAGAAGATGCAGAATTGAAAGACCAGCATTCTGTTGCTGAAAAAATTAACAGTTCAAAAGTTATATCCATAATTCAATTTTGACCTTTACTGTGACCTTTGACCTAGTCTTCAAATTTGTCCTTCAAGGTTCTGATGTCTACACACATTAACAGTGAGAGCAAAAAGAAGCTAAATGCTAAAGTGAGCATACAGGGATGAAAAGGAAATTCCTGATTCGCCCTATCTCTGATCATTGTGAAAACACATTTTTGGTGACTGTGAACTTTGACCTACATTTACTAAACTTTAATGGAATCTATTCTGGACCATCTTACATCTTTTTTGAACATTTCATGGAAATTGTTCCAGTAGTTTTGGCGTAAACCTGCGTAAAAAACAGTCAGACTGACACAAACACAATACCTGTCTCCCCTTCAGTGGGCGGGGTAATAAGGGTAGAGTGAATAGAAAATGACCAAAGTTTAAAAAAATAAATAAATAAATAAGAACATAGGATATAAAATGCTACAGAAAGTAATATAACAAGGTTTCTGTAGGTATCAGCAGATCTAATTTAATGCCACTTTAAATACATGTTGTTAAATGACGGTTTACTTTGGACAGACTTTCACCATAAACACCAAAAACTAAAGCCAGTTAAAGGGTGACGCCTGCCAATTATCACATTATACTTACAATCACAATTATTAAAGTTTATAGAATCTAAATAAATCAATATTTCGTAATTTTGACTTTTTATCTCGTAATTTTGACTTTTTATCTCATAATTTTGACTTTATATTTCATAATTCTGGCTTTTTGTCTCATAACTTTAGCTGTTTATCTTGTAATTAGGGGTTTTAAATCTCGTAATTTTGACTTTTTATCTCATAATTTTGGCTTTTTATATTGTAATTAAAAAATTTTAGTCTCACAATTTTTACTTTTTATCTGATAATTTAGAATTTTTATGGCATGATTTTGACTTTATTTAATACGGCTTATAGCCCAGTGTGCCTTATAGTGTGGAAAATATGGTAATGCTTTTTAATGACCCACACAAACCCTGTAAAAGATCAGAACTAAAAGTAAAAAAAAAACCTAAGAGATAAATAGACCATATTAAGAGCTTACCTCCTAAACTCCGCGTAAACCTGTTGCCTTTGGGTCATAACACAGTCGAGCTTCTTGATGAAGCTGTTGAGGTTCTTCATGTGCTGCACCGTGTTCGTGTAGTTCTCCAGCGCCTCGTTGTACTGCCTATAGATGAACATAAGAGCGAAAAAACTCTAAATAAAATATTGATCTGACAAAGGCCCATTATTTGAATTGTAACCCACTCTAATCTACTGACCCCTTCTGCTAATTCATTCATCAAACTAAATGTATGTCATATTTTTCAGATTAATATCATTTGTATTATTATGTATAAATTCAGTCTAATCAATGTGAACTGCCTGGGCGTTTCATTTCTTTGTATTTTGCTACTAATGCTGCAGTTCACAGATACAATATTCAACTAAAACAAATGTGTCGCATTGTGGCAGGAATGAGGAGACGACATGCGCTGAAGGTTAAGATGCTCTTTATTCTTCAACCGCCAAAACCAGACTGAACAAAGGACAAGTGCACCAGAACAACTCAACTCCAACCACAGCCCCCCAACCCTTAGTCCTGCTGGGTGAGAGGCCTGCGCCCTATCGTCCTCCACAGCATCTACAGCTCAGTTTTCCATCAGGTTCAGGGGAAATCAATTGTGGAGCATATATATATATATATATATATATGTATATATATATATATATATATATACACACACACACACACACACTACTGGTCAAAATGGTTTTTAAAGGTGTTTTTAAGGGTTTTTAAAAATGTTTATGATTTTTTTAACTGGTGTTTGAGAGTTTTTACCGATTTTTTTGTGTGTTTTTAAGGGTGTTTAAGGGTTTTCGTCAGGAGTTTTCAAAGGGTTTTGTTTCATTTCAGAAATAAACAAAAAGGTATTTTGGGATGGGTTGAAACAACTTTCTGCAGCAGTGGAAATGTTGGTGCTAGGAAGAGAAATGCATCATTTTCACGGAATTTTCACTTAAATTCTGGAAAAATCAGGGTGTTCTAAAACACTGTATATATATATATATATATATATATATATATATATATATACATATATATATATACGAAGAGTTCATTTGCAAAAACAGATAACTCCATTTTTCTTTTTTTTCACACAAAATGTCATTTTTTACTCTACATTCCACAGATAATACTGATTTATTTGATATATTATTTTTTCATTTGGTAAGATCCACTTAATTGAATAAATAATATATCAAATCACTGAGTATTACATGGAATGTAGAGTAAAAAATGAAATTTTCTGAAAAAAACGAAAAATCTGTTTTTGCAAATGAACTCTTCATATATATATATATATATATATATATATATATATATATATATATATATATATATATATATATGTGATGCAACAGAAAAAATGAAAGCTGTCCAACAACCACTCATCATTGCAAAATGCCAATAAATCTAAATTTACAAACATTCTAACAGTTTTGAAAGCATAGAGCCAATATGTGTGTGTGTATAGAATAGAATAGAATAGAATAGAATAGAAAGCCTTTAGAACACAGAGTGCTATGAGATTTCAAGCTTAACATTAATAACATGTAAAACTAGTAACAGACCTTAAAATGTCCTCGCGGTCGCCTTGGTGTTCCTGTTGCGTCGTGATCTTCACCTTCAGGCGACTGATCTCAGTGTCCAAACTCTTGGCTGATCGAGAGACCTCGACACGCTCTGGACAAATTACTTCTGCCTTTTTCACCGATTCCTGAAATCGCAAAGTCAATCAAAACATTCAAACTTTAAAAACACACGGCAGGTAAAATAATGGACTAAATTTAAGAAGGAACGTACTTGAAGTTCGTGCTCTTTGTTCTTCAGACTGTCTTTCAGGGTTTGAATGTTGCGGAGTTGTCCACTGCGTCTCTCATCGTAGTGTTTCTTGTGATGTTTGCACTTCAGAACCTGCTGGTCAGTCTTACTCAGCTCCTCCTGCAGAACCCACAGGGAACACAGTCGGACAGATTCAGTACCAGCCCTCAGCTCTGGGCTGCAGCCGAGGACCTGCCAGTCCTCACTGACCAGTCCCTGGTTTAGTCCAGGTTAGACACACCTGTTCAGACTACATTTTAAAGGGGACATATCACGTTATTTTTCCACCACTGAACACAGTCTCTGGTGTCTCAGTTCCCTGGTGCCTCAGTTCCCTGGTGTCTCAGTTCCCTGGGGCCTCAGTTCCCTGGTGTCTCAGTTCCCTGGTGTCTCAGTTCCCTGGTGGCTCAGTTCCCTGGTGTCTCAGTTCCCTGGTGTCTCAGTTCCCTGGGGCCTCAGTTCCCGGGGGCCTCAGTTCCCTGGTGTCTCAGTTCCCTGGTGTCTCAGTTCCCTGGTGTCTCACTTCCCTGGTGTCTCAGTTCCCTGGTGTCTCAGTTACCTGGTGTCTCAGTTCCCTGGTGGCTCAGTTCCCTGGTGTCTCAGTTCCCTGGGGCCTCAGTTCCCTGGTGTCTCAGTTCCCTGGTGTCTCAGTTACCTGGTGTCTCAGTTCCCTGGTGGCTCAGTTCCCTGGTGTCTCAGTTCCCTGGGGCCTCAGTTCCCGGGGGCCTCAGTTCCCTGGGGCCTCAGTTCCCTGGTGTCTCAGTTCCCTGGTGTCTCAGTTCCCTGGTGTCTCACTTCCCTGGTGTCTCAGTTCCTTGGTGTCTCACTTCCCTGGTGTCTCCCTTCCCTGGTGTCTCACTTCCCTCTCAGTTCACATGCTTTGGTCTAAATACCACATTGATAAAAAGGTACAGCCGCCTTTTCAACCTTGGTTTTACTGCCTCAAGCTTTTATGCAAATTAGCCACCGCTGACTCCGCCCCTCTCTCCCCAGCGGTGCTTTAATGCATGGGCTTGGGTGAAAAGTAATAAACTTTAATAATAGAATCGTACATTACTCAAGGTTTAAATAAAATGAGAGCCATAGAGCGAGCCATAGCCTAAAAAGCGATATCTGTTGACAACTTGCGGTCGAGCAAAGCAAACACAAATGTAACTCACACACACACACACACACACACACAGATTACAATAATTGGAGATAATGACCTTGATGGGGTCAGCTTCCTCTGCTTTGGTGTTGATCTGCTCTTTGTGCTGCTTGTACTCCTGCTCTGCCTCGTCATAGGACGCCTTCAGCTCAGCCATCTGAATCTTTGCTTCATCATACTCAACATGTTTCGACGCGATCTTTGTAATGATCTCTTGAAGATCTTCCTCCTGCGGAACAGTAGTGACACAGGAATATTCCACGTATAAATGTTTTAAGTCATGGAAATATCATAGTAAAGGTGAGACCTTTGATTTGTGTTGTGTATCTATTCTGAAAATACAATCATGTTTTTAACCCTCTATGGGACGATGTCATGTACAAAGGACACTTAAAAAAACAACTTTACAAAATAACACAAGCCTCTAACCAATCATATTGTACCATAAATTACTACTACTTCACTTAGAAAACAATGACACTTAATTGTCGCCTCTTGAACCACATTTCATTTGTAGTCGTCCATTCAACCTTATGTTCATCAACTTTTCAGAATTCATAACTAACATGAATATTTTTATGTATTTTTTAGGAATTTAGAATCATTCTGAAATTAAATGTGTTTTTCAGTCAAATATGTTCATGGATAATGAAGACATTGTTCTTTTATCAATTATTTTTTACATTAAGAATTCATCAAAAATATATAAATATATGTCCTAACAGGACAATCTTTTATAAGTGACGGTACCCCAAAATAAAGGTCAATTTTGTAAAGTGAGTAAGGATATGTACTTTAGGCTTTAAAGGGATAGTTCACTATTTTTCACATGAATGTGTTTGTCATCAGTGTCTTTACTGTGGTGCACCCAGTCCTGTGAGTCCAGTTCTGGTCCCGTTTTGGTCAAAGTGAGGCTACGCCCATGCGAGTTTGATACGGGTTTAGTTTTGAAATTGTGTCAAAAACATATTACGTAAAAATGGAACTGTTTCAGTAAAAAAAAATACAAATAAATCTGCGTCAGCACGGGGACAAAACGCTGCTGAAAATGATGCAATTCCAATGACACACCACAATGAGCGCTGGAAGCCAGTCACACCAGATACAAGAGAACAATAGAAGAAGTAGTGCGCATGCGGCCACATCCTTTTTCTACCGGCGTGGGTGTGAACACACACGTTTACGTGTCAAGGGCACCATCTCCAGATCTTCCCACTCTGGGACCTGTTTTCCCAAAATATCGATTTTGGGTACCCGTGACACCGGTCCCACTTTGACAAAAGGTGAATTCATTTCCATGCAGATGGGTTTGAAAGTAGTCCTGGCAAGTTTCCTGGGGTCAACAAAGTAAAATGTGTTTCTTCTCAAAACAGTATGTGTTTAAATTGGTGATTTATTTGCATAATAAAACTGTTATAGAAAACAAAAACTCACACCTCGTAAATGCTTGGAGCTACTTTCTCTCAATAGCGATCGATATGCGTTGTCACTGCTAATAGCTGTGCGCCTTAGAAAACTGCTTTCATCAGTTGTTTGGCAGTGTTTGCAGGTGCTACATGCAAGCGCACAGCTGTTAGCAGTGACAACGACCACTGATCACTATTGAGAAAAAGTAGCTCCAAGCATTTACGAGGTGTGAGTTTTTGCTCCCTGATGGTTTTATTATGGAAATAAATCAGAAATTCGAACACATACTGTTTTGTGAAAAAACACATTTTATTTTGTTGACCCCAGGAAACCTGTTGGGACTACTGTCACTTTGACCAAAACTGGGCTCTGTCGGGGGTAAGTCACTGTGGGTGCACCAGAGTAAAGACGCTGATCCCATACAGATTCATGTGAAAAATAGTGAACTGTCCCTTTAAGTCCCACAGAGGCTTAACTAGGTCTGATGACTGTAATGAAACAAAGGTTTTCAACAAACCAAAGGCTTGAGATCCTCCGACTGCGGCTCTTCCACATTCTTTATGTCGGTCAACTCCAGCTGAAGCTTAGTAGCTTTATCCTGAAAAAAGTAAAAAAAGAAAAAAAGAAACAAAAACAAAAAAAAACAAACCAAGAAACAGTATTATATAAAATGTTCAATAGTAAAAGAAAACATTTTGAGTGCTAAAAAAGTTAAGTGAAAGCTTTACTTTGGTGGTCTTCTGCTCTATGTGGGTTCTTCTCAACAACACCTCATTCTTTTTTATCTCCTCATCCAACTTTCTCATCTGTTGTTGGAAGCGAGATGCTTGAGCCGTCTGGTTTTCTATCTCTCTCTGTAAGACCCTGAAAGAAGAGATTTACTTGTATTTTAATAACTTAAAACTGCTAACACACATTCTGCCGACAAGACACCGGATTTTCCTGACTACAAGTCATAATAAATAAAGAAAAAAACATATAAGTCGAAATTTATTTGATAAAATCCAACACCAAGAACAGACATTTCTTCTTGAAAGGGAATTGAAAATAAAAATAGAGAGCAACAGGATGAATAGTGTTATGACCCTTGGGGTCATTTTATTGTTATAAGATGTGATGTATCCTCCTGGTCACAGGGTGGAGTTCTGTGTGTGGATGTGTGTGCCTCCATTTCCTGTGTCCAGGTGGCTGTTGGTGATTGGCTGCTGCTGCTTACAAAAGGAAGAAGCTGATGGTGTCCACGCTCTCACTCCTTCTCCATCCAGCCAGTGTGTGTGGACCTTGTGTCGTGTCAATTGAAATTTGTGATAGTGTAACTGTTGGTAATATTGATTTATGGTAAGAGACCAATTTTGTAGGGGAGGGAAGCCATTTTTGTTTTTACAGTTTTCTCCTGTTTTTCTGTTAGGAAGTTTATCAATTGTGCTTTTGTTTATTTAGATAAGAGTTTTTTTGTTCAAGAGTTAAACTTTTTGTTTGTTGTTTTGGCCTCACCCTCCCTGACACTTTTTGTTAAGAAATAAAATTATTGAATTGGATTTACTTGAATTGCATTATTTATTTGGAGGCTGGAAGAAGGAGGGGGCATTTTATGGTATGCCCTGGTTCCCCTAGACCATAGGGCGTAACATAAATTGGGGGCTCGTCCGGGATTTGATTCCCTCATTTGTCGGGTGAGTTTTGTGCGTTTGACGCTTTTGTATTTTGTGCTCAGTGTAATTCTGGTTGGCAGTTTTTGTTTTTGGCACAATGGAATTCAAATTAGATGACTTTAAGGCTCATCCCACCTTAGATCAGGTAGAGGCCTGTCGAGTGGTGGATTTGATGTTGATTGCTGCTTGGCTTGGTGTGGAAGTACCACCTGCTACCAAAAAGGTGGAGCTACGACAGCTCATTGTTAATGCTCTACAGGAGCAATCTTTGATTGGGGTTACAGGGGCTGAGGAAGGAACATCAGAGATGTTTTCTGAGCCTTCAGTGGCTGTTACCCACCCAACTGGTCTCACTAACCCATCCAACATGTCTGGGATGTCTGCTGAGGAGCTTCGGCTGACGTTCCGCATAAAAGAGATGGAGGTAAGGCATCGGGAGTTGGAAGTGGAAGCCATGCACCTCAGATTGAAAATCTTAGAGCTGGAGCACCAGCCTAAGGTATCACCCCAGTCACAGAATCTATTGGAAACCCCACATCCTCATGGTGGTTTTGATGTAAGCCGGCACATCACACTTGTTCCACCATTCAGAGAGGCTGAAGTAGATTCATATTTCAATGCTTTTGAAAGAATTGCAACTACATTAAATTGGCCAAAAGATGTGTGGTCTTTAATGTTACAGTGTAAACTGACTGGGAAAGCCCAAGAAGTGTGTGCTGCACTGTCAGTAGAACAGAGCCTTGACTATGATGTTGTGAAAACCACTGTTTTACGTGCCTATGAGTTGGTGCCTGAAGCTTATAGACAAAAATTCAGGAAGTGTGAAAAAAATGTCAACCAGACCTACGTTGAGTTTGCGCGAGAGAAAGGAGCCCTGTTTGATAAATGGTGTCACTCCAGTAAAACGACAAATTTTGCGCAGCTGCGGGAGCTTGTGCTCCTGGAAGAATTTAAAAAGTGTCTTCCGGAGCGTATTGTTGTTTATTTAAATGAACAAAAAGTTGTGTCACTCGCGGAGGCCGCTGTGTTGGCAGATGAGTTTGCGTTAACTCATAAAAGTGTTTTTGTGTCTCCGGTGCGTCATGATGCGTTCACGGCTGAAAATAAAAAGCCTCGATCACCACAAACCTCTCGGCGTAACACATCCGCTGTGGGTGAGAACCGTAGTTGTTTTTACTGTTTTGAGTCCGGACATTTAATTTCGGCCTGTCCGACTCTGAAAAAGAAAGAACAGAGTAAAAACAAAGAACCGTCCCCCGTTGTCCTGATTCAACATGGTCCCTCTAAGAAAGAGCTCGACAATCAGCTGTCAGCGGTGCCAAAAGGTATTGATGATGATTTCAAACCATTTGTGTCCCATGGGTTTGTGTCGCTATCCGAGGGTGGGGTGGAAAAAGTGCCAGTAGTTATCCTTCGTGATACGTGTGCTAAATATTCGATAGCTCGCCGTGGCGTTTTGCCATTTTCTGATGTATCCTATTGTGGGTCAGATTTACTTGTGTGGGGAATTGGATTGAGTGTGCTTCGTGTGCCGGTTCACTCTGTGCAACTTTCGTGTCCGCTGGTGACTGGTTCGGTGCGTATTGGAGTGCGCGATCAGCTGCCAGTCACAGGAGTGGATATTATTCTCGGGAATGATTTGGCCGGGAATAAAGTGTTTCCCACTGTTCCCGAAGTAACAGAAATCCCCACTGCTGAGGTTTGTGTTTTCTCTCCACCCGACTCGCCTTCTGTTTTCCCTGCTTGCGTCGTTACGCGCGCTCGCGCTCGTAAATTGGGTGAAGTAACAGACCTGTCGGATTCTTTTTTGTGCGCGCCGGACAACTCGGGCAGCCCCAGTCCTGAATCTAAGAATGTGTCTGTTTCGGTGACTTTACCTGATGATGATTTGTGTCTTTCTGTGAACCGGGAGCAGCTAATTGAAGCCCAGCATGCCGATGGTTCGTTAAGAAAGTGTGTGTCCGCTGCTCAAGGTGATAAATGTGAATCCCAAACTGTGTCGTATCTGTTTGATAAAGGTGTTTTGTTGCGGAGATGGTGTCCTATGTCTGGGATGGAATGTGATGTGGTGCGCCAGGTAGTTGTGCCTACTAAATTTCGTTATCAGGTCCTGAAACTGGCCCATGATCACAATCTGTCCGGGCACTTAGGTGTACGAAAAACTTATGACAGATTACTTCGTTACTTCTTCTGGCCTGGGTTAAAAGCAGATGTGGCACATTTCTGTCGTTCCTGTCATGTCTGTCAGATGTCAGGGAAGCCAAACCAGGTAATTCCCCCTGCTCCATTACAACCAATACCGGTGATGGGTGAGCCGTTTGAGAATATTATTGTTGACTGTGTTGGTCCTTTACCAAAAACAAAAGCTGGTAACCGGTACGTGTTAACAATGATGTGCGCTGCCACTCGTTTCCCTGAGGCTGTCCCATTGCGCACACTCCGGGCAAAAGCAGTGGTAAAAGCCTTGGTAAAGTTCTTTTCTACCTTTGGACTTCCCAAGCGCATTCAGTCAGACCAGGGATCTAATTTTATGTCCACCGTGTTTTCTCAGGTTATGCAGGAGTTGTCTGTGAAGCACAAAGTCTCCAGTGCTTATCACCCGGAAAGCCAGGGCGCACTGGAGAGGTTTCACCAGACGCTGAAATCAATGTTAAAAAAGTTTTGTATTGAGTCAAACCAGGAGTGGGATGAGGGGTTGCCCCTGCTCATGTTTGCCATTCGTGAAACTACTCAGGAGTCGTTGGGTTTCAGTCCGGCTGAGTTGGTTTTTGGTCACACGGTGCGGGGGCCACTGCGTCTGCTGAGGGAGACGTGGCTCGCAGATAAACCCGGTCCCGTGCATGTATTAGATTATGTGAGTTCGTTCAGGGAGAGGTTACACACAGCGGTTGAACTAGCCCGCAGTGCCCTCTCCGGTGCGCAAACCAAAATGAAAAAACTGTTTGATAAGAAAACTGTGTCTCGCTCTTTTCAGCCAAGTGACAAGGTTCTGGCGTTATTACCGCTGGTAGGGTCTGGTTTTCAGGCGAAGTTTTGCGGTCCCTATGTGGTAGAGAAGAAATTAAGTGACACTGACTATGTGATTAAAACACCAGATAGACGGAAAAAGTCAAGAGTGTGCCACATAAATATGTTGAAACCTTATTTTGTTCGTCAGGCACCCTCGGTGTCTGAAGCGTCTGTGTCCCCGGTAACCTGTGTTTTACCGGTGCCATCTGTGTACTGTCCCAAAGAGGATGGTTTACGTGACCAGCCGGCAGCAGTGCAAACAGCACGGCTAGAGAACTCCAGAATCCTGGAGGATTTGGAGGACTATTTGTCTCATTTAAGTGAGCCCGCTCGAAGTGATGTGTACCATTTAATTTGTGAATATGCCCAACTGTTTGGTGACAAACCCACTCAGACCACGATTTTGCAGCACGATGTGGATGTAGGTGATCATAAGCCTATTAAACAACACGCATATCGTGTAAATCCCACCAAAAGAGCAGTTATGTCCCAGGAAGTTGGGTATCTCATTGAAAATGGTTTTGCTGTGCCTAGTTGTAGCCCGTGGAGCTCCCCCTCTCTGCTGGTGCCAAAGTCAGATAAAACTCCACGTTTTTGCACTGATTACCGTAAAGTGAATGCTATAACCAAGTCTGATTCTTTTCCTCTGCCTAGAATGGATGACTGTGTCGATCGTGTTGGATCTGCCAAGTTCGTGACTAAACTTGACCTGTTAAAGGGTTATTGGCAGGTGCCTCTCACACCCCGCGCGTCCGAAATATCCGCCTTCGTCACACCAGACCACTTCCTCCAATATGCTGTTATGCCTTTTGGATTGAAAAATGCTCCAGCCACTTTCCAAAGGCTGGTAAGCATTGTACTTTCTAATGTCCAAAACTGTGAGGCGTACTTGGATGATATTGTAGTATACTCATCCACCTGGGCAGAGCACATGTCTACTTTAAGGGAAGTATTTAGTCGCTTGAGGGATGCTTCACTTACAGTAAATCTGTCAAAGTGTGAATTTGGTAAAGCAATGGTCACCTATCTGGGGAAACATGTGGGACAGGGGCAAGTGCGTCCCCTGGCGGCCAAGGTGCAAGCCATTCTGGATTTCCCTGTACCAGAGACACGACGACAACTCCGCCGTTTCCTAGGAATGTGTGGCTATTATCGTGGATTTTGTAAAAATTTTGCTAGTGTTGTTGTTCCACTTACCTCTTTAACAAGTCCTTCAAAAAGTTTTGTGTGGACTGAAGTTTGTCAGGACTCATTTGATGCTGCAAAGGCATTGCTTTGCAGTGCGCCTGTGTTGACTGCACCAAATTTCACTCAACCATTTAAAGTAGAGGTTGATGCCAGTGCGCATGGTGCTGGTGCCATCCTGGTGCAAGAGGATGAGGAGGGTGTCGACCACCCTGTGTGTTTCTTTTCTAAAAAGTTTGATAAGCACCAGATGAATTACAGCACCATAGAAAAGGAGACTCTGGCGTTGTTGTGGGCGCTGCAGCATTTTGAAGTGTATGTCGGGTCAAGTTCAGAGCCGGTCAATGTATTTACTGACCACAACCCTCTTGTGTTTTTGCTGCGCATGCGCAACCACAACAGCCGCCTTATGCGGTGGTCCCTGCTGATGCAGGACTTTAACGTAAAGATTCATCACATTAAAGGCACTGATAATATAGTGGCTGATGCGCTGTCTCGTGCTGGTTTTTAAGTTTGTATTTTGGATCGAACATTATTTTAGGGGAAATAATGTTCGATCTTAAGTGGGGGGGTGTTATGACCCTTGGGGTCATTTTATTGTTATAAGATGTGATGTATCCTCCTGGTCACAGGGTGGAGTTCTGTGTGTGGATGTGTGTGCCTCCATTTCCTGTGTCCAGGTGGCTGTTGGTGATTGGCTGCTGCTGCTTACAAAAGGAAGAAGCTGATGGTGTCCACGCTCTCACTCCTTCTCCATCCAGCCAGTGTGTGCGGACCTTGTGTCGTGTCAATTGAAATTTGTGATAGTGTAACTGTTGGTAATATTGATTTATGGTAAGAGACCAATTTTGTAGGGGAGGGAAGCCATTTTTGTTTTTACAGTTTTCTCCTGTTTTTCTGTTAGGAAGTTTATCAATTGTGCTTTTGTTTATTTAGATAAGAGTTTTTTTGTTCAAGAGTTAAACTTTTTGTTTGTTGTTTTGGCCTCACCCTCCCTGACACTTTTTGTTAAGAAATAAAATTATTGAATTGGATTTACTTGAATTGCATTATTTATTTGGAGGCTGGAAGAAGGAGGGGGCATTTTATGGTATGCCCTGGTTCCCCTAGACCATAGGGCGTAACAATAGGTAAACAGTATGCTAATGTAACACATTCAGCTAACGTTACATGACGCATAAATGACAAATTGAGAACATGCTTGGTATGTTAACGTAACATATTAACAATTATTCAAATAACTATAGCACAGAGGTATCAAAGTCATTTTAGTTCAGGGGCCATATTCAGTCCAATATGATCTTAAATGGGCTGGACCAGTGAAATAATAAGTGAAAAAAAGTCAAATGATATTATGATAATGTTGACAATGACAACATTTCCTTTAAAATCTGAATAACACGAAAAACTTGATGTGTCTTAAGAAAAAAGTGCAATTTTAACCATATATTACACTTACAAATACATAAAACATTGACTAAAACATTTAATATTGGTATAATTACACATACATCTCTTAAGACATTTCAGGTTATTCACATTTTTTGTGAAAAGATAGTTTGACAATATAAAGATTTTCTTGTAATTTAACCTTTTTACATTAAAACAAAGATAACAGCTACACTTTTCATTATTTATAGGTTACTATGATCAGATTTTACTGGTGTGATCCAATGGAAATTAAAACTTTCTGTATGTGGAACCCGAATTAAAATTATTTTTACACCAGTCATTTGGTCACCAGACCTTATGTTTGACACCTGTGCTATAGCATAAAGAACATGGTCATGCTCAACAGCGCCCTCTTGCGGTTGTCAGTCTGAAATTAACATGCGAAATTATATAATAATGTGTTAATAATTTCACATACAAGTCGCACCCCTGGCCAAACTATGAAAAAAACCTGCAACTTATAGTCTGAAAAACATGGTAGTCATGTTGTCTGGACACAGGTTTTCTTTAAGCCTTATTTATACCTCTAGAACCGGTCAAAATTCATATTTCTGTTCCTGAGGTTGTTCCCGGAGCTGGTATTTATGCCTTCGTCCTCTAGGGGGCGGTAACGAGTGGCATTGCAGAGGGTTCAAGAAACATGGTGTCTATTGAAGCAGTGATTTTGATGTATTTACTGTGGATGCATGAAAAACACACCAGAAGTAGACACACAAGACAGTGGAGTGTGCGTCCACTTCAGCCGCTGTAGTATTCAGGGCCCATGACACGACCCTGTGAGCCTGGACAGAACGGTCCCACTTCCTTTGGACTTCATTCACAGATAACCCCACGGCACTCGCGATGTGCTCCCAGTTGTTCTTACCCCCATCACATCATAATAACTAGATATTAGATATATCCTCTGACCAGCTCACAAATTCTATCCTGCATCTCCATTTATAAAGTCCTAGCGGGAACCTTCTTCGTGGGTGGAAGTCCGAAATGTTACACTACGGCCTCTCTACTGCCCCCATATTTCACCGGATCGCTAACCTCTTGACCAACGGACAAACGGACAGATGAAACTACCTCTGGAACCGGATGAAAACGTCCATTTCCGTCGTTAACAGAGGGTATAAATTAGGCTTTACTGGTTTATTAATATTTTATTTCACCTGATTTCCTCCTCCACGTCTCCAGACAGGTAGTTAGCTCTGGTCTGTTCAGCTGTGTGAGTGCGGTTATCGAAGATCTGATCTCCTTCCATGGAAAAGGCCGAGGAGCAGTTTTGTGGAGGTTTATTAACCTGCATCACTCTTCGAGCCTCAGTGCGATTCTATCCTCACCACAAACACAGCAGAAAGGTGATTAAGGCAACAATGAAATGCTCTTCACAAGTTATTATACAACCAAAAGTCTGATTTAGGGCTGTGATATATATATATATATATATATATATATATATATATATATATATATATATATATATATATATATATATATATATATATATATATATATAAAAACTGGCATTGTGATTTTTTATTTACTTAGATTTAACACTGCGATATGTTTGCCGATGCAAACAGTCGAACAGATTAATGGTCGACACAGAACGTACGTTTTATTACCACCCTTCTTCTAGCTGAAATAATTCTATAAATAATTTTATAACAATGAATAAATTAAAAAAGACAAATAAATTAAAAATAAGTACATTTTTTTAAAATTGAATAAATATATACAAATAAATAAAAAAATAAAGCCAAAAAATAAATACATATACAAACCGGATTCGGTTGAAGTTGGGAAATTGTGTATAATGTAAATAAAAACAAAATACAATGATTTTAAAATCCTTTTCAACCTATATTCAATTGAATACACTACAAAGACAACATATTTAATGTTCAAACTGATAAACTTTATTGTTTTTTGCCAAATAATAATTAACTTAGAATTTCATGGCTGCAACACGTGCAGTAGAAGTTGGGAAAGTTGGCAAAAAATACTGAGAAAGCTGAGAAAAGCTCATCAAACACCTATTTGAAACATCCCACATGTGATCAGGCTAATTGGGAACAGGTGGGGACCATGATTGGGTATAAAAGGAGCCTCCCCAAACATGCTCAATCATTCACAAGCAAGGATGGGGCGAGGTTCACCACTTTGTCCACAACTGCGTGAGAAAATAGTTGAACAGTTTAAGAACAACATTTCTCAAAGCAAAATTGCAAGGAATTTAGAGATTTCAACATCTACGGTCCATAATATCATCAAAAGGTTCAGAGAATCTGGTGAAATCACTGCACGTAAGCACCACGGCCGGAAACCAAGACTGAATGACCGTGACCTTCGATCCCTCAGACGGCACTGCCTTAAAAACCGACATGAGTGTGTAAAGGATATCACCATATGGGCTCAGGAACACTTCAGAAAATCACTGTCAGTAAATACAGTTCGTCACTACATCAGTAAGTGCGGGTTAAAACTCTACCATGCAAAGCAAAAGCCGTTTATGAACAACATCCAGAAACGCCGCCGGGTTCTCTGGGCCCGAGCTCATGTAAAATGGACTGATGCACAATGGAAAAGTGTTTTGTGGTCTGATGAGTCCACTTTTCAAATTGTTTTTGGAAGCACTGGACGTCGTGTCCTCCGGACCAAAGAGGAAGCGGACCATCCGGACTGTTATCAACGCAAAGTTCAAAAGCCAGCATCTGTGATGGTATGGGGGTGCATTAGTTCCCATGGCATGGGTGACTTACATTTCTGTGAAGGCAACATAAATGCTGAAAAGTACATACAGATTTTGGAGCAACATATGCTGCCATCCAAGCGACGTCTTTTTCATGGACGCCGCTGCTTATTTCAGCAAGATAATGCCAAGCCACATTCTGCACGTGTTACAACAGCGTGGCTTCCAAGTAAAAGAGTCCAGGTTCTCCCCTGGCCCGCTTGCAGTCCAGACCTGTCTCCCATTGAAAATGTGTGGCGCATTATGAAGCGTAAAATACGACAGAGAAGACCCCGGACTGTTGAACAACTGAAGCGGTTCATCAAGCAAGAATGGGAAAGAATTCCACATGAGAAGCTAAGAGAATTAGTCTCCTCTCTTCCAAAACGTTTATTGACTGTTATTAAAAGGAAAGGTGATGTAACGAAGTGGTAAACATGCCCTTTCCCAACTTCTACTGCACGTGTTGCAGCCATGAAATTCTAAGTTAATTATTATTTGGCAAAAAACAATAGTTTATCAGTTTGAACATTAAATATGTTGTCTTTGTAGTGTATTCAATCGAATATAGGTTGAAAAGGATTTTAAAATCATTGTATTTTGTTTTTATTTAGATTTTACACAATTTCCCAACTTCAACCGAATCCGGTTTGTAAATAAAAAATAAAAAAAATTACAATGAAATAAAAAATAAGCAAATAAAAAGAAATAACTAAATTACTGCTGTCAATCGATTAAAATTAAAAAATGCAATTAATGGCATAAATAATAGCTTTGTGTCATTGAAATTCATTGTAATACTCATTAATGTCGAAAAACTAATAGGCTTGGTTTGTACAAATGTTAGTTTTTTTGTTTTATTAAAAACAAAGCAGGAGTGTTACAGACACATCTGCCATAATCAGATTTGACAAACAAGGGGAAAACATTAAAAAAAAAAAATAATAATAATAATAATGAAGGCTCAAAAGCAGCCTTTTTTGCTGTCTTTAACATAAAGTGATACTGTGGTGTACAAAAAAATATGTATTTGTAAAATGACAAAATGCTTGGGAACTCTAAACACGATAAAAAAAATAATCGAGATTAAAAAAGAAATAATCACTATTAACTCGATTAATCATAACAACGCTAAAATGGAAATAAATAAAAAAAAAAACATTTAAATAAAAGGATTAATAATAAAAAAAAAAAAAAAAACGAAATAAAAAAATAAATACATAAAAAATGTACTAAAAATAATTACAGGACCTGCGATGTGACTATTACGCACACGTACATTGCGATATCGATGTTCAAACGATATATTGTGCAGCTGTAGTGCATTAAGTTTCATAAATAATATGTCAAAACACTTCCCGTTACCTTAATGAGCAGCATACTTTCAATCCCCCTCTGATCAATCAGACAGTTTGCAACAACTGGATCTTCAATTTCCAAAGCTTGAAGCACAGACGGGTACTGGGGATGATTCACAGCTCTGATAGAAGAATGAAAAATAATACAATGACTAGAAGGTGGTGGTAGAGTAGGAGTCGACCCTCAGATATTCCAGACACTTCTGTTACATACTGCACATTCCTGGTCTGGTTGGATTTTTGTGATTTCAGTCATAAATACCAAAATAATAATAAAAGGCATTTGAAAACAAAAGGTCATTGTTTTTATAATTGTATTTTTATATGAACATTTTTATCAGTTTGTTTTTAGTATTGGCTTTTAGCACCCCCCCCCCCCCTAATTTCCATGAAATATTTAAGAAAGAGATCCAGAATAGATCCTATTAAATTTTGGTGAATGTAGGTCAAAGGTCAATATAATAGTCACAATAATCACAGATAGGACCAATCAGGAATTTCCTTTTCATTCCTGTATACTCACTCACTTTAGCATATAGCTCCTTTTTGCTCTCACTGTTGATGTGCATTGACATCGGAACTTTGAAGGACAAATTTGAAGACTCTAGGTCAAAGGTCAAAATTTAATTATGGATATAACTTTGGAAGTATTCGTTTTACAATTGTGCACCTTGTCTGCATAGATGTTTACCTATGGGGAGCTTAAGACCCCATCTGCACGGAAACAAATTTGCGTGACGTACTTTCTTAACGTCATCACTCCGCTCCACCAGTTGTTACGTAAACAAAAAAACACAGCTGTAACCACAACTAAACAAACATGTCTGCTACTGTAGCTGTGACGTCCTCCTCGATATGACCTTATTTTTACTAATATCGGAGAAGTGCTTTGCATCCACCGATTACTCCACGTTTACGTAAATAGCGATTTTTTTTTCACGAGCGTTTTATGGAGAAAATGACAATTACACAATGTCAAACTTTATACAATACAACAGTTATCACAACTTAAAAACTGTTAATTAAGGTGAAAATATTACTTCTTTTGTAGATGCTGCCAAGTTTTTAAAATTATTCGCATTGTATTCTGGTAAATTTCTCGTACCCCTCAGGTTGGAGTCTGCCTCTGGAAAATCTCCATTTGAAGGGTATAAAGCCCTTACCCCTACCCCTACACATATGGAGGGGAAGGGGTAAGGTGTGAAATGGGATTCAGCCTTAGTTACTATTGTTGACAGATAGGAAACCTGGCATGGGCTTTAAAATTATGTCATGACCTTTGACCTTGAGCGACCTTAAAAGGTCAAACCCATAGTCTTGCATTTTGACAGGCAGATGTCGCTTATGAGCTAAAATTTGTGGAAAGGGGGCGGGGTTTGTTGTGCGGGGCATAGACCACCAAACAAACCGACTCAAACACAATCGTCCTCTCTCCTTCGGGGGCCGGGGTTATAAAAAACAGAAGATGATTAGTAAATGGTTGTACTAGTATTGTGTCCTCACCTCCTCCTTGTATCGTGAACCTGATGGAGAAAGCGGCTGGTAAGGATGATCGGCCTTCGTCCTCTTGGTGACACTCTGTGCATGAGGTCTTGCAGCACCTTCTCGTCCTCGTGGTTGTCACAAGTGAAAGCCTGTAAATGACCTTTGAGGTTCTGGGTCCTTCAGACTAATAAGGAAGCCTGTAGAGCAGAAGGAAATACAACCAAACAAAGAACATTGTTAGTGTTTTTTTTATATAAGTTTTTATATATAAGTCACTTTCCTGTCACTTTCCTACGTTCACACGGCAGCAATTTGGATTTTTGAGTGAAATACGATTTTTTTGTGTGTGCTCATTTATATTACAAATTAAATGTGACCTTTATCAGTCTTGATTGTGAACGTATTGTGTCCCTAAAGTGACCCCACATTCGGCTCCAGCGTAATGGCAAATGAGGAAATACTTCATAGTACGTGACATGTGGAAGGCTAAGATGCTAGCGGTTGCTATAGGCAATAGCTTAAGATATTGATGCAACACAATGTGTTAGCTAATTAACATTGAGTTCTCGTGAACCTCTGACCGCTCTAGTGCGTTCATGTATTTTTGAAGGCATGGTTTTGAGGGGTGGGCTGAAGAAGCATGGGTGTTTAAAAGGCATCCCTGATTGACTCAGAATGCGTGAAGGAACACCCCCCCCCCCTCCTCTCTCTCTCTCACTCTGTGTGTGTTTACCATCCCAGAGTAACGTCCGGCTAGGTTTTGTGCCGTTGCTTCTTTTGAAAATGATGCTTTATTTCTACAGAGACCACATGAACCAGTTTGCTCCGCCATTTTATTCAAGTTTCTGCAGCAGCTACTGTGGTGCCGTCTTTTCTTGTAGATGCTAATGCTAATGCTACTTCAGATTCGCTGCAATGGGGGACGTGCTTATCCCCACGTGGGTGACGCCAATGTCACTGTGATGTGTAGTAAACAGGCTTTTCTGAGTGATGACTTCTATGAATGGTAAATCCATCCAGTGGTGGGGACACACCACGCAGCAAACACGGCATGTGTTGGTAATTCAGGGTGACCCATCAGATTCCAAAAGGAGCGTGGAAAAGTGGTTTTCAGTGGAATGATGTTGGAAAAAGTTTTTGTTACTGTTTAAAAGGAATTAATTATTTTTAATTTCAACATTTGGTTAATTATTTAAGAATATATTATTTAACACTTTGAATTATTTACTGTTTCTATTTTTATATGGACATGTTTTTGGTTTCATAAATACTGTGCTGAGGAAGAAAATAATTTTGCATTTAGTTTCCATACTGTACCGAAAATGAACCGAACCGTGACTTCAAAACCGACATGTGTACCCCACCGCGATTTCTGTGTACCGTTACACCCCTAGTGTGTATACTTTCAAAATATAGCTTGTTTTCCAACATCTCCTACCCTACCTTTAACTTTTACCCTTGGATTCCCAAACCAAGCAGTGATGGCCAGCGTCGTACACTGTCAACAACAGCACGTTGAAAAAGAAGCACGACCGTCTGTTCAACACCAAACAAAGTTCGACGTAAAAAGTGGAGTCGCTGCTGGATCCTCGTGCACACATTATTGGTTTATTATTACAAAGCTTATATATTAATCCTGGAGTCAATATTAATACAAAGTGTGCACAGAGGCACTGTCTCACCCAGAGGTCCTCGGGGTACTTGTTTGAACCGTCCCCTTTTGTGAGCGTCCTGGATGGCGCTGAGGAGCGCAGGCATGTGTTCTCCAAAGCGACGCAGACGATTGGAGCGACTGCTTTCCATGGTCTGAAGGTTCCTTCTGTTGGCGTCAATGGACCTCTGGAGCATTTCCTGTTCTCTCCTGAAGTCAGAAGGATTGTGGGTGTTCAAATTCCTCTTCTTTTATTTATTTGTAAGTAACAAGTTCCTAAACTGTAACTCCTAACTGTCAGACATTCACATTGTCACATGTTTATTTATCCATTCATTTGGCAGATGCTTTTATCCAAAGTGACAAAGAGGGGAAAGTGAGCAGTCAGGCTCTCGAGCCAAGTTGGTCAGAAAAAACAAACATCTACATATATATTTATATATATTATATATATATTTGGCCAAGCATTTAGATTTGGGCTACCTTTACCTCCAATGAACATAATGCACTAAATATTAAAATATTTGGCTGCAAGAATAAAAAATGCATTGATCTCAAACAATGTTGACACCCTCTCTGTGGTGTTAAACAATGAGAACAAATGCAGACAAAAAAAAAAGAAAAAAAAAAAGAAAAAATGAACATAATGCAAGATTCACATTATTGTATTAGACTTTGTAAGGGATAATGTATTGCACATGCATTATTATCAGAAAAACGAACAGCACCTCGACGCCGTTCAGGAAATTAACCTTTGAATATATTGAATGAACGTCTGAATATATTGAGTGAAGATGTAATTCGATGTAATATTTCTTCTGTCAGTCGTCCTCTCTGAGATGCAGAATGTTTGTCTATGCCATGCGCTGGCACTAGAGGGTGGCATTTGTCAGGAATTCCCGCAGGTGACGAGATTCCTGCAGGATTCCCGTGGGACGGGAGTCAAAATTCTATTAATCGTGTGATTGGGATGGGTATAAAAATCAATGGGAGTGGGCAGAAGCGGGAACAACATTAATAGATGATGATTTTCAGTCGTGTTAAACAACAAAAGGACAGGAACGTTCATTACAGTTCACCAAAACTACAAAGTCTAAAGAACTACATATCCCACTGTGCTTTAACTTCCGGGCTGGACATTACCAGAAGCTAAATGCAGAGCTTTGTAATGATAAGTGCTAACAAAGGTGTCACCAGCAGATGGCAGTGTCGCCTCAGTAGACCACTGATAGAACTGCTGTGTATATACTGATCATACATAGAAACAAAAATGTGACGTCAGGCTACGTTGACTATGTGCCGTGAATAAACAGCTGAATGACTAGTGCTGGAGATGAAGATGGGATTTTTTTTTTCCTCTGGGAGTGAACATCCACTCCTGTGTCATGTTCTAGCTCGAACAACAACTTCCAACTCGAATATTATTTCTTCCCAGGTAAATTCCTTCAAGGATGATGCGGAATATTCAACATTTTGTGGAACATTATCACTTATAAGTGCTATGAATAGTACAATAATGGAGACGTCGTCCTCAAGGTGGTGTGATATAGAATATATATATATAGTGTTAGTTGGAGTGCAGCCTGGTGCAAAAAGTTTCAATATAGTACTGGGATATTTCGTTTTGTGTTATTGTGTCAGCCAGCAAGTTCAGAAAGGTATCACTTCACTTGACGTGGCAATGAGATACAGCTTCATTCAATATATTCTGAAGTTCACTAAATATATTCAGATGTTCACTCAATATACACAAACATATATATATATATGTATGTATATATATATATATATGTGTGTGTGTGTACAGTGATTACCATAATACATCCCCAGCTATAATCTTTATCAGGCCGAACATAAATGTAGACGTGGCTTGGTACTGATTTGAAAATGATTCTTTTCAGGTCTACTTTCTTTTCATCTACCTCATTTTTCCTTGCTCTTCCTTGGCTCGGCTGCAGGCGTGTTGGTACTGATCGATCTGCTGGCCCAGAGTGGAGATATGGTGATTCATGTTTTCCAGCTCAGTCTGGATCTGGTCCAAACGCTGTGCCCTGGCCTGGCTTTCTGCTCCTGTTGTTTGACTGATGCTAAAGGGGTTAAAAAAAGACCCGTAACAAAAACAGAAAAGACAAAAAAGTAAAAGACTGAAAGTGCAAAACAAATACTTGTTGGGTTTTTTTTTTGTTCCTGTAAAAGAAAGGGACAGTTTGAGGTCGTACCTTAACTTCAGGTCGTTTATCCTTGAGGACAGTTGAACCTTGTCCTTTTCCAAATCTCTGAGGTTTGTTTTGCATCTGTGGACAGTGACCTACACCACACACACAATTGAAAGGTTAGAAATGGGAAAAAAACAAAAAAAAAAGAAACAGGAAAGCACTGGACAATTTGGGCTGAAACAAAAGAGTAATATGATTTAAAAAAAAAGAGTTAAAAAAATGGTTAAAGTCTAATCAAACCTGTGATGTTGGCTCAGTATTTCATTTACACCACTATAGTTTTTCTTCTTGGTGGTTTTATTTTATATCTTTATGGCATTAATAATTGTATTGTGTGATGTACACTTGTATATAATAATGCTGAGGGTTTTACCAAGTTTACATCCATTTAAAAAAACACTAAAATCTATGGTGTACCATATTTGAAAGTTGTATTTTATATTTTATTTCATTGGATTTATTTATTTTCTGGGCCGCTGTATTTGCTGTGATGATGGCTACATTTTATATTATGAATCATGTACATATTTTGTTGTGAACAATGTATAAATACTTTATGTTTTTAACTGGGACCTCAGGAAGACTAGTGAGCGCTACAGTAGAAGCCAATACTTCCTTTACTGTACTTCAGTAGATTTTTTAGGTACCTGTTCTTTATTTGAGTATTTTTTCTGGGAACTTTTTACTTTTACTCCCTACATTTTTGTATAAATATCTGTACTTTATACTCTTTACATTCTCAGAATAGACTCATTACTTTTTCAAACTAGACAAACGTGACAATATGAAAAATAAGTTGTAAATCAGAAATTGACTCGCTATATCATAAGTTTGAATTTTATTTCATAATTATGCATTTCTTATCTCAGAATTTTGACGTTTTATCTCATGATTTTTTTTTTAAATCTCAAAATTATGTTTTTTTTTTAAATCTCCAATTTATGACTTTTGAATTTTTCCTAAATGTCCTGTCCATCCCTTCTAAACTCAGTACCATGACCCAATAAAACACATCGTCTACACTCTAACTCACTTTTAAAGGCTTTTTTCTTTCTGGTTTTCTTGCCTAAATGAATAATATTTCACCCATATTTAAATGTTGAGGACTGTGGATGGAAAATAACTCAGAGCTAAGTCCTGAGTGTTGATTAAAGGAGTCATTCCATGTTTATTTCATTACTATTACTGTGTTCTCCATTGTTATTGAATGCATTGTGTGTGGGTTCTATTTAAAAGATGGTGCTAATGTCCCTGTGCTCATCTGGACCTCACAGCTGTGATGTCTTACTATCAACAATAGGTCATTCAATTGATCATAAAGTCAGAATTGAAATCCGTTGAGAAGATTTTAGTGACAGACTGGAAAAATAAACAAAGCTGTCAACAAATTGTTTACAAAGGCAAATTTTGACAAACAAAGTGATGTTTTGTGCCTAATGATTAGATCTATCTAATGCAGGGGTCTCAAACTCATTTTCTTCAGGGGCCAAATTCAGCTTGATTTGATCTCCAATGGGCCGGACCAGTAAAATTAAAACATCATAACCTATACATAATGACAACTCCAAATTTTTTTGTCATTATTTTAGTGTAAAAAACAAAAAAAACATTAAATTCTTAAAATACATTTATAAATTAGCCAAATGCAACAAGTGTTAAATGTGTTAAATTTTAACAATAATCTGCCTCAATTTATCATTAGTCCATGTGTTTTATTATGGATCAGTTCTACAAAGACACTAAACTCTTCACAACAGAAGAAGAAAATGGTTCATATTTTGTCTAATTCTCTGTAGACATTTCAGGTTATTCACATTTGTGCAGGTGATTCATATGTTATTATTACAGGATTACTTGTAAATGTAAATATTTTCATAACTTAGTATTATTTTTTTGCAGTTAAACAATGGCACAAATTTGGAGTTGTCGTTGTCATTTATAGGAAAAGAAAAAACTGAGAAGAAAATATGGAGTTATTTAATAAGTTATTATGCTCTTCATCCCACGGGCCGCATTGGAACCATTGGCGGGCCGCATTTGGGCCCCGGGCCGCATGTTTGAGACCCCTGATCTAATGAATCAATCCGAATTGAAATCTGTTGAGAATAGAGGGAGCTGTGATTTTAGTGAATTGTGGACGATGACGGACGGACGAAGAGCGATGGCGATAGCTCATCACGGCTTCATCCGGATGAACTAAAAATAGTACCAATGTCCCTGTCCTCATCCGCTATTGAACTGCTATTGAACAATTCAATAGATGATAAAAATCAATCCCACTGTGTGTGTGATTTTAAAACAGTGTTAATGGTATAGGAAGCCCCTAAAGTTCTTCTGGGGTAACATGTGACTGAACAACAGTAGGTAAGTGAGTAATGACATCTTACTGTGGTTAAAGATGTTAATGATACGCTGGAGGTTGGTGGTGGAAACTAATATTGACACAATTACTTTCTAATGAATCAATCAGAATTGAAATCTGAGGGAGAAGAAGTGATTTTAGTGAATTGTGGACGACGATTTATGTCTTTGGGTTTCGGTTTCCTTTCGTAAATAGAATTTTCTTTCGTATTCAGAGACGAAAAATTGAGCTAACCTTTTTTTCGTTACTTGGATTATTGGTTAGCTGGGTCTTTCGTAAGTAGAGGTACCACTGTGTGATTATATAAGTTTTTTTGTGTATATGTGACGTTTCGTTGTGCCTCACATAATGACAATAAAAATTCCTGTACCTTAAACTTTTCTCCTTTTTTACCAATAGTTTATTATTTTTAGTTCAAGGAATGTTTCCTTTAAAAAAATTTCTTACAGTACGTTTGTTTTAGATTAAATGATTAGATATTTAGATTATTAGATCAAATGGGCAGCCTGTACCAGTTATTGGTTAAGGTTGACGTAAAAAAAAATAATAATAATAGTCGGTATCGGTCAATCATTACTAAGTACATACTCACCTCACTGGACTTCAGAAGGTTATTGCGCTGTTGAGCCTCTGCTTTCAGTTCTGCACATTTCGGCTGGAGCTCCTGAACTTCTTGGGTGATTTTCTCCAACTGCTCCTGGGTCTCCTTGTACTTTTTCTCAGCCTCTTCAATCTTATTCTTTATTATGAATACACAAACAAAACAGGAGAGAACAACATCACTACTGACACAGACCAGAGGACATAATAATAGAAAATCCCATTTGATTTTGATGAATGTAGGTCAAAGGTCACAGTCACCAGAAATGTGTTTTCGCAATAAAAGATAGGGACCCTGATGACCCTGCAGATGACCCATGGGTGACTGGCAGCAATACTAAGCATCTATCTGTACAACAATTACCCATTTTTACTGTATTTTAGTGTATTTTTACTGTATGTTACATTTTACTTAAGTTTTAGTGCATTTTTACTGCATTTTACGACATTTCTCTCCATTTTTAGTGAATTTTAGTGAATTATTTTACTGCATTTTAAGACGTTTTACTGCACTTTTTGTACATTTTAGTGAATTTTTACTGCATGTTACATTTTACTTCTTTTTTTGTGAATTTTTAGTGCATTTTACTACATTTCACTCCATTTTAGTGAAATTTTTACTCCAATTCTAGTACATTTTAGTGTATTTTTACTGCTTCTTACTACACTGTACTGACCCATGGGCACCGGAGGAGGTGCGACAGGCAGCAATTACTAAGCAGGAAACACCATCTACCTGTAGATTAACAGGGTAAATCAGGTTAAATGTGTGCAAGGGCAGTTTGTTGTGCCGGCCACAACTTGTTCTTTGTTTTGGACATTTTCTTTTTACATTGCATCATACTTGCTTTGGACACTAAGAGCAATGAATACATAGTGATTACCCCCCCCCCCCCCCAAAAAAAAGACACAAATGCAATATTTCATTCCAGGAGATTTAACTATTTAACTAAGCTAACAGTTCAACACCGTCCATGGGTAAATACTTCAGTGGTTACTGTTTCAGCTGGAACAAGTTATTTAATCTAACTGGTGCAGTAAGTGTCCTCTCATGTCTGTAATGTTTAACAGATTGGACACCAGGACTGATCAGGGCTTGTGACAGAACACTTCAGTGACTATGACATTATCATTTTCAGACAAAAATTACCCTTCAAAAAGTCCAAACTCTAATTTGCGATGATGAAGAGTTGATGCAGCGGTCTGATCTTCATCATCATCATCATCATCATCATCATCAGCATCAGCATCAATAATCAAAAATTAACGCAACTATGGATATGGATGTAAAAAAAATACAATAAACTTTATTGTGACACTACATAAACATTATATGTCAAAGTAAAGGTCTCTTGTAATCAGAAGCAAAGGTGGTGCAGTCAAATATGGCATGTGCCACTATCTTTTTTTGGATGGGTAGTGTACCTCGAACAAGGACATACTGTATTTTCGGCACTATAAGGCGCATTAAAAAAAAAAGTTTTTCATATATAAGGCACACTGGACTACAAGGGGCATTAAGTGAAGTTAAACAGTCACAATAACTCCCAACCTTGTTGAGTTGTAACATGGAGCAAAACACACTCGTATTCTGCTAAATCAAACTTAAAAAACATCCAAATTGTGAGACAAATACTCAAAATCATGAGATCAAAAGTGAAAATTATGAGATACAAATGTACAATTATGACATAAAAAGCCTGAATTATGAGATAAAAAGTCAAATTTCCACTTCATTAAGCACAACCAGAATAAACCCATATATATATATATATATATATATATATATATATATATATATATATATATAAGGTACTCTGGATTATAAGGTGCACTGTCATTTTGGGAGAAAATTAAAGTATGTGCCTTTAAGTCCAAAAAATACATTTATTTATTTATAATATTGAGTGTCCAGCCAGGGTCAACATGCAATATTTATTTATCTCTACTGTTTGACATGCTTGTTTTTCTTCTGTCTGTAATTTCTTTTTTTCCTTTTAAACTGTTTTGCATTACACACCACAAGAGAGTTGTCTCTTTTAATTTCATAATGACAATAAAAGCATTCTATTCCAACCCTAAGTAATAGATGCTCTTACTTTCCATTCTGCCACCTTCTCATCATATTTCTCTATGGAATGGTTCTCCGCCTGCAGTTTCTCTTTCAATGGTTTTAGCTCTTTCTCCATCTCCATTACCTGCCACATAAACAACAGTCATTAAACGTCAAAGATTTTCTAAATGCAATACATGATTAAAGTCATTTACAAACAAAACTAGGGAATGAGGTGATGGAAATTCAAAATGTGACAAGAAAAATGTAGAAATGATCCAACCAAAGCCCAAGCCATGTGCTTCTGTAACTCCTCCAGTTTAGTGTGCATTTCAGTAAGGGAGGCCAGGCTCTTGTATCGGTCCTCCTTCTCCAGGTACGTCCGCTTCAAGTCTTTCAAACACTGTAAACAGTTATGCAGTCAAATATAACTTAAAGTACTAAATATGGGGAGAAAAAAGGTGTTACATTCAATCTGTAGACTAAAAATTAAATGTGAGTATGGTATGTCCGTTCCACTAAGTCTTACTTCACTATACTGCTCCACTTTATCTTCTGTTACACTTTTGGTTTTTTTTATGTAGAAAAAGTCCTCTCTCATCTGCTCCAGTTGTGTAGCCTTCATAAAAAACTGAGGATAGAAAGAAAATGTACCTTATTCTCCATAATTTGTTTAATACATGCACATCAGAAAGTACAAAATACATACCTTATATTTGTCTCCTTCTCCTTTGGAATGTAAGAAGTATTTGCTCATCTCTTGGGTAAGAACTGACACAGGGTTGTTTACCTTCAAGGCAAATATATTCTTAGATTAAGACAGGTTTAATCCATCATGGCAATCTTTATTACAATCTGAACTCACACCTGAAAGGAGAATAGAGGTACGCTGACCAGACATGCACTGTGGTAATGTACAATGTACATTTATGGTTTCACAATGTTAGCTGATGTTAAAACATGAAAATGCTTTGCAAGTATGTTGTAGATTTGGTCATACCTGAACATTAAAATTGTCCAGGATGGACAAAAGCTCCTCTTTTTTGGTTGTGACAACCTGACCTATAACGGAAAAATATGTTAGAAAAACTTTACATCTGTGGAATTATTAAGAAAAACAAAATTTACAATTTCTTACATTTGCAGAACATTTTCTTTTCTGCTTTTAAAGTGAGAAATTCTGCTATGATTTGTGTTTAAAGTAGTGATAAACCAGTCAGCATTTTTTGGCCCAATCACCAAAAAACTTGATCTGCCGATTGTCAATCACTGTCGATCATGGAAGGAATTTTAAATTTCCATGCCTTTCATTGATGCTCTTTTTAGGCAATATTGGTCAATGATGATCGGCAGCCAATCGGTGCAACATTAGTTTAAAGCATACAAGTTTAGTAGCTAAACAGCTGGTTATTTCTTAACAAAGAACATAAAAACATCAGTTTTTACCTGATTTGTTCTTCAGTTTATAGGTTCTCAAGCCTTCACGAGTTATTCTCAGGTCTACAGTGATGGATGAACCATAAACTTCTGGTTTGTATGCATCCCTTCCTTTGTTCCGCAGGGTAATGGAAACGTCAGCTGAGCTAAGAAAAGAGCATTGTGCATTATAACCTCTCAATCAAACAAAAAAAGAACAAGAGCCATAAGAGTCACATTTTGTTTTTTTAATCATTGTTGACACCATGGACAAATACTCTATAGTCAATCTACTGTCTCTAATAGAGCATACAAACAATTTCCAAAACATTCTGTAGTTATCCACTTACCCCTCTCCTTCCTTCACAAATCCTTTGAGGGATGATCCTCTGTTTGTAGCCTGTGCATTACCACCTAGGGTAACTATGAGAGCTGTCAAAACTGCACTTTTTCCACCTGTCATACAAGCAAAAAATAACACATTTTAACTCACAAATGACATTCGGTGACTTCAACCCACATCTTTTAATGCTACACTCACTTCCATTGTTGCCAACAATAAAGTTGACATTGGGCCCAAAGGTGAATGGACCAAGGTGGGAGTGGCACATGAAGTTCTTCAGTGTAATTCTCTCCACGATCCCTGCATCACTCTCCAACTTATGAGTACACTGCAACTAAAAACATGATAATTACACCACTGGGATTCACTGCTAGAAACACACTCATCTATTATCCTCTCTGACGATTATTAGGTACACAGCTTGCTTTTTCATTTGTTTATTTTATATAATATTAAAACCAGACAACAAAAGTATTCATATAAAAAGAAGGGAAAGCGTTTGAAAATGAGTGAGATGAAGTTTAATTTATAATCTTCCATCCCCTTACCTCAACCATCCACAAATTAAAATAAACTTAGCAATAATATACATATCAGAAATAAACTGTCCAATTCGTCATATTTACTCAACACTTTGGATTTGATTTACTTTTTGTTATTTGATTTAACTGCCTTTGTTTCATCATTTAAACTGTTCCATAAGTTAATTCTCTTCACATATTTGCAACCTTCCATCATCCACCACTAGTCAAACAAACTTTCTTCATACTGTGACAGTACATACCTGGTTACTGAGGGGAGGACGGGCTTCATCACCATCGTAAACATGTTCTTCCTCCTCTTCCTCTTCTACTACTCCTGCAGATCTAACCCGTTTGCTTCGATTGCTCTTGTTCGTTACACTTTTTCTTTTTGACATGGCGAGCTCTTAACCTAGTCAACAAACAAAACGAAACTGAAAGAGAGGCTCCACACAAGTAGCAGTATATCCATTGGTAAGCCTTAATTACGTTTGACTAAAAGGTATCGTTACATGGTCCAATTTTATAGTGTTATTCGCAAGGTTAAGAGACAGAAAATCCAGATTATATATTAAAACTACAAATGCTAGCAACTAACATCCAGTTAGCCACGTTAGAGAAGTAACTTCCGGCTAACATATGTTACATCACGTTTGACATAAACAGGGACGAATGTGCCGCGAGACAGATGTTAGCATGTGTATTATAGTTTATTGTAAGTAGTGTCTTTATTACCGATCACAAAATGCTCACCTAAATTGTGACAGCCCTGGCTTGTACACAACACAACACAGCGACACAAACCACGGGTGATCGAATTCGCGCCCTGTACTTTCTGAAATCTCGCGTGAGTACAACAAAAGGCAAAACAACTGGATACGGAATTCAAAAATGGCCGCCGTTCGTTTCAGTGAAAGTTGCTGGCCTTGCGGTGTGGTTACTCGATCTGCAAGGTTGCCCGACTCGCACCGCGCATGCGCATTACCGTTATGCCCGCTGAAGTTTGGACCAAACTGGCGGAAGTTGAATTTAGTAACAACAGTTACATGTATAAATGTGTGGAGTGTCTGTGATCAGCCACAATCCAAATGTCACACACTTATATATATATATATATATATATATATATATATATATATATATATATATATATATATATATTGAAGATATATAAATATGTTTGTATCACTTAATTAGAATGAAGATATATAAATATGCTTGTATCACTTAATTAGAATGAAGATATATAAATATGCTTGTATTACTTAATTAATCACTTATTAATTCTACTCACAATCAAGTTTTATTGTTTGCTTTGTATAACTATTAAATGAAGTACAAAGTGCTCACACATGCAAAACTAACAATGTGCTTATATGACTAACCTTGCATTCCTTTACACCCCTAAATCAGCTTGTTTATCTAACACGCCAAGGGTTTCTTCCCTAAATTACCTTTCTTATCTAACCCACCACCGGTCTGAACCGGGGGTGAAGTTCCTGTCTGGTTTTGAACAAAGTATCCAGTATACAGGTCTGAAGGACATCTCTCCCATCCTTGGTGCAGCTGTGATCCTATGGCAACGAGGGCGTACATCTTCAACTCCAGCGTGAAGAAGATGATGTCATCAAGACAACTATAAAATATTACTTCTGTGTTTCTTCTGTGTTCTTTTCTCTCTGTAGCGCCCCGGTTTCGTCCGGACCAGAACAGAGAAAAACCCAGATATCTGTCGCACAATTTTTCAAGATTTCTTTGTTAGGGTTAATGGTAATAAAACTTCTGAAACTTTATTTTTGGATCCTGGTGGTTTCTTCCCGATTAAAACGAACACGAGTAAGAGGAAACTAAAAACGTAAGATTTCCTACAGGGGAGAATACAGCATATGTTTTATTGGTGTAAATAGGACACCAGAAAAAAATATATTTAACCACAGACTAGTAAGTGTCCACAAATTTTCATGAAAACTAGAGTAAAAAAAGTGTTGAATGTTGTTTTCATCCAAGCCAATTATTTAATGAAATCATCAGGAGCCTTTACTCTGATGGGTCTTAGGGAGCTATAATGTGCCCCTTCTGTTTATTTCATCATTTACTACAATGTTATTACCATAAAATGATTTCAATAAAATACATAAGTTAAGAAAATCTTTAGTCATGGTAATAGAAATGAATGCAAATGATATCAAATAACAGAGTAAAGCTTAGATTTCAGCATAACTTAATCACTCTACTCTTTTGTTACATGTCTCGCAAGGCCAAGAACCTATTCAGTTTAAATTCAAAGTCAATAGGACGTTCGCTGGGAGATTTGTAGTTTCCCTGCATTGCTGAAATCAGGTAAGGAATCAGTGCACAGTTCTCCTCAAACATGGCCAGCTTCTTCTTATACTTCTGGCGAATGTAGTCTGTGCTCTTGGGGTTGAACGCTGTAAAAACAAATAAAATGCCTGATGAAGTAATAGAACTGACACTGAGTGATAATAAAGTGCAACTACATTTTTACTTAAGTGGCAGTTAACTGTAACCTCAAAAAAAAACTGCTTAGTTTAGTTTATTTCACACAATTAACAGTTCAAATGAATCAAATAAATGAAAAATAACTTAAATAAAGTAAATAGAACAATACAATAAAAACACAAATCCAAAAAAACTAATTTAACATTACCCTATTTTCCGCACTATAAGGCGCAATGTCAGTTTGATGATAGGCTGATCATTTGAATCAGGTGTGTCAAAAGAGAGATTCATCTAAAACATGCAGGATAGCGGCTCTCTAGGACCAGGGTTGCAGATCCCTGGTCTAAATCATGACTTAAAAAGTCAAAATAATGAGATAAAAAGTCAAAATTATGAGGTAAAAAGTCAAAATTATTAGATAAAAAGTCAAAGTTGTGAGATGAAAAGTAAAATTTACGAGATAAAATGTCAAAATTCCAAGTCACTAAGCACTACCAGAATTGATGAAAGGTTTCATGAAGGGTTTGGTATGAATGTTGAGCCATGTCTCATGAACGTTTCATGTGCAGTTTATGACAGCTGCTATGAATGTGTTATGAATTTACCCGCCAAGTAAAGCGTTACCATTTATTATTTGTTTTCCATTTATACAACAAAGAAGTACAAAACTAGGATGAAGCGGGTTCAGATGATGAGTGAGTGACAGAAGTACAACTTGAACATGGCAGAGAAAAAAAAAAAAAAGTCAATACAAATATAAAATAAATAAATGGTCAAAAGATGGTTTAAAGTATATAACAGCATGAAAAGAAAGTAAGTACCGTATTTTCCGGACTATAAATTGCACTTAAAAGACTTACATTTTCTTCCAAAATGACAGTGCACCTTATAACGCAGATTAATTCTAATTGTGGTCAGTGACTTGGAATTTTAACTTTTTATCACATAACTTTGACTTTTTATTATTCATTGACAGTGCGCCTTATAACCCAGTGCGCCTTATAGTGTGGGAAATACGGTAAATGAGAGGTTTCCTTACCTTTTAGATAGTAGGCCACATAGAGCAGGGCAGATCTTTGTATATTGAGGAAAGGATACTTTGGTTTAAGGCACCCGACTGCTGTCATAGCTTTAATGACTGATACTGCCACACCCTGAAATGAAAACATAAAAGCATCTACTGTCAACAAAAAAAAAAGACTATAGACTATAGATACAGTGCTACATGGGAGTGGGTCTAACCTGTTCCAAGTAGCCCAGTGTTGGGAGAGACGTGAGGGGTACAGGTTCACAGAGAGGGGGGACTTTATTGGGTAGCTTCTGGTCCCAGTAGATATGAGGAAGTCTTAAGAAAATCATTTTATGGCATAAAGGTTCATTCAGTTGATTTGGTCGACAAGTAAAATGTCTCCAGAATAAAACGAACAAATGAAATGTTCCCCACATGTGTGTTAGTGATGAAGAAAACTCAAGTCTTAAAGTCTTAAAACATAAGTCTGGGGTCAAAATGTGACATTTTACTTTTCATTTTACTGGATATTTTGGTCATTTTTGTTGTTTTTACTGAATATTTTGTTAATTGTTGTTCATGTTACAGAATGTTTTGACAATTTTGGTTAATTTTACTGAATAATTTCGGTAATTTTTGTTCATTTTACTGAATTTTTTGGATTATTTTTGTTCATTTTATTGATTATTTTGTTCATTTTGGTTTAAGTATGTGATTATTCTACACATTTGTTGTTTGTTTTGGTTCATATTGTGGATTATTTTGTTCATTTTCTCCATTATTTTGCTCATTTCTGGTCATCTTTAACACAAATATATATATAATATACTTCCAGATTCAAACTAATGAAATGTTCCCACATGTCTGTTAGTGATGAAGAAACTTCCAATCTTAAATGATGGTTGGATCATGTTTCAAAGATCAGTCTGGGGTCAAAATGTGAAATAGTTAGAATGAAGAGTAGAATAGGTTTTAGTCCAAAGGAATATTAGTGTCAGATCTACTTCCAAACACTGTCTGCACATTATGATCCATTCACTTTACAGGTTCTTTCTAGTGGAATATTTATAATCCATTATATACATGTACATAAACCAGCGTATATGTGGAATAACACACCATCATATATATTAAAAACATCAACTAATCAGCACTAAAGTAATTTGTTTTATGATTCATCTGATTAAAATATGTAAGATTTAGCACCTTTAATGACTAAAGAAGGTACTTTCTAAAACATGTAGAACAGTGGTCTTAACCTGACTAAACCTGCTGCCTTTAAAAGAACTGCACAGACTTGTGACTTGTATTTTGTTTCATTTGACAGACTTGTATTTGAATAATACTTATTTGCATGACCAAACAGTCTCTGTGATAACGTTGTCACCTGACAGATATTTGTGAAATATACAAAGAAAGCTCTTCACCTCAGAAATGTGTCCTGTTTCTGCTTGGTCTCAAAAATATAGATGCGTTCTCTATATTCCACCGCATACTGCATGTTTCCCCGAACCAGGGCTTCATACCTACAATGAATATTGTCTCATGAAAAAGAAACAATTACCAACAATCAAATGGGTTTTTATTTCATTAGAGAGAGAGAGAGAGAGAGAGAGAGAGAGAGAGAGAGAGAGAGAGAGAGAGAGAGAGAGAGAGAGAGAGTGAGGGGACAGAGACAGAGTGAGAGACAGAGACAGAGAGAGAGAGAGAGAGAGAGAGACAGAGAGAGAGAGAGAGAGAGAGAGAGAGACAGACAGAGAGAGAGAGAGAGACAGAGTGATAGAGAGAGAGAGAGAGAGAGAGAGAGGGACAGAGACAGAGAGAGGGGGACAGAGACAGAGAGAGAGAGAGAGAGAGAGAGAGAAAGAGGGACAGAGAGAGAGAGAGAGAGGGACAGAGAGATAGAGAGAGGGATAGAGAGATAGAGAGAGAGAGAGAAGGGGACACAGAGAGAGAGAGAGAGTAAAAAAAGAGATAAAGAAGACTGAAAACTGAATAGAAACTGGGTAGAGGAATCAGAAGTGGACTGATGTGGAACAGTTCCTGCTTGGACTCAGCTGGATCACTAAACACCTTCATCTTCCCCCTTCAGTTAAGTGTTTTCTCCAAACTCTCCTGGCTCCTTCTACCTGACCTGAAGAGGTTCCTGGACCCCCCCCCCCCCCCCCCCCCCCCACACACACACACACAGTGGAACTGCAGACCCATCCATCCCCTTCATTTACCCCCCCCCCCCCCCCTCCACATATCCTCCTACATCCACTCATCCTTCACCTTCCACACCCAAGACATTCTTTTAATTTAAGAAATTTGATGTAACATTTAATTGACTGTATTTGTGATTGGACACTTGTTTGTTTTTTGTGTTATGATGGAATGTTTTGTTATACTTTTTTGAACTGTCCAATAAGAACTAACTGAATCTTTAATTAAATTTTTTGTAGCCTGGAAGTGAGCAGCGGGGTTAATTTTTTTTCTTCTCTCCAAATTAATTAGTTTAAATTGACAACCTTTTCTGTCTGATGCCCAAAATATATTTGATTGGAGAGACTTCTACACTACACATTCATTCGTTCATATTAGACTGTAATTAACAGTCTCTTCTTAAATAAAAACTGCATTAAAAGGCTTTTATGTCATAGTGTTTTAAATACACATTTCTGTGGTTCAAAGTTTGAGTGGACATTTTTGTAACTCTTATCAAAAATAGGCTCATTAAAAACATTTCAATCCAATTTTTTCAGGCCTAAATAGGTTTAAAAACCTTGACTAATGTTCTCATAATTCATGCATGAAAGGGTTAATATAATAAAGGACAAGTTCTTAGAATCAGTTTCAAACTTCATTAAAACCAATAGTCTACCTCTGTTTCCCATCCAGATAAGTGACAGGGCAGAAACCTCTCATCTCCACTTGCTGTGGGAACCTGTTCTTCAGTTGGACCTCCGTTATCTTTCTCGGCAGCAGGTGGGGTTGTGGGAGAGTGTGTGGACAGTCTGGGGTCACAAACTGTTCTGGAGTTGTCAGGAATTGCTGGAGTGGAAAGGACAGCATGAAAATGTTACGTGTTATTATATAAAATATCATGAATAAACTGCATTTACTTTAAACCAGGGGTGTCAAACATGCGGCCCAGGGGCCAAAACTGGCCCGCCAAAGGATCCAGTCCGGCCCCTGGGATGGATTTGTGAAATGCAAAACTTACATTGAAAGTATTAATAAACAATGATGTTGAATTAATGCGATATCAATTCACTCTAAAGTGGATCACACCAGTAAAATACTACCATAATCACTAATAAATAATACAAAAAGCAAATATTAAAAAAGGTGAACTTACACAAAATGTTCACATGTATGACAAAAAAATTGAAAAACCTGAACAAAGGAAATGTGGAATTGTATCAATGTTTTGCTACGTATACTGTCAGCGGCTTAAATTATACTGGGATATAAATTTTTGGCCATACCACCCATTCCTAATTTGACTGGTCCGGCCCACTTTAGATTATATTGGGCTGAATGTGGCCCCTGAACGAAAATGACTTTGACACCCCTACTTTAAACATTAGTTTGTGTATCTGACCACATATTTAAGTGTCTGTTATAAATAAATATCCAGTGCACTGACCTCCAAGTGCACTTTGCTACACATGTTGTAATAATGTTTCCTGTATACAGCAGCATGAGTCAAGTCTGCAGTTTCTGAACAGTCCACTAGATGGCAGTGTAGAGCCAGGCAGACAGGACAGTAATGGTCAAATTCTCCAAGCTGTTGCTGCAGCTCCTTGGGGGTGATACACATCCTGTTGATGCAGGCAGCTTGGCCTAAAAAAATCAAAACATATGAAGTGAAAGAATTAATTTATGACATTCGTACAGTGTCATCAACTCTAGATGGACCTTTGACTTCAGATACACTACATTGTTGGCTTTGTTAATAGGCTGCATGAGTTAATAATGATACTTTAGTGTTAGAAAAATGTAGGTATCTGTACTTTAATTGAGTATTTATTTTTCTGGCAATTTTTTACTTTTACTCCCTACATTTGTTTATAAATATCAGTACTTTATACTCCTTATATTTATATAAATATCTGTACTTTATACTCTTTACATTTATATAAATATATGTACTTTATACTCCTTATATTTATATAAATATCTGTACTTTATACTCCTTATATTTATATAAATATATGTACTTTATACTCTTTACATTTATATAAATATCTGTACTTTATACTCCTTATATTTATATAAATATCTGTACTTTATACTCCTTACATTTATATAAATACCTGTATTTTATACTCCTTAGATTCTCAGAATAGACTTGTTACTTTTTCAAACTAAACAGAACACTAAAACACTAACACTAAATGCTTCGGAGGGAAAATCAGTGAAGAAAGATTGTGACTTTCAGTATCATAGTTAGGACTATATCTCATAATTATCAATTCCTTATCTCTAATTTCTGACTTTTTATCTCATTATTCATTCAATTATTCTTTTCATCAGCAGATTCATAGTAGTCTAGTTTCGCTCAATGTAACTTTTGGCTAGATTTCCCTCAAACTGACTGACCAATCACAGTGAAGTATAGAGTCAGAGGGCGGGTGTAACAAAGTGACACTGCAACGATTCGGAGAGAAACAATAGAAACAACCATAGAAGAAGAACAACAACGGGTGTAGATTTCCTTTTATCAAAGATGAGTGAAGAATGTGAGAAAACATCAGCAAACCTTAAATTATTTTTACAGAAGCAACAACAGTCGTTAAGCTCCATAATCCACCATTTTGTTTAGTCATTCCTAACTTCTGTGAACTCCTCCATGACCTTTCCAGCGCTTTAACTACATCATCCTAAAGATTACACTGATTGGTTGTAGTACCGTCCTATTGCATACAGAGGATTTGAAAGACAACCTTTTAGCCCCGCCTCCCCTGACTATGAAGCACCACTAGACCCATACATGGAATGAATGGAGATAGCAGCTAGGCTATTGTACAACAGTATTTTAAGCACAAAATAATAATTAAAAAAGGCTGGTAGCTTAAAAGGTCATAGCGTCTAGGTTCAGTGTATATATTGGATTCTTTTGGATGAAGGGGTTCAGTCTATTTGAACAAAAAGGTTCATCCAGGCAACTGAGTGAACAAAGAGGAAGTGAATTAAAAACCTTTTATTAATTCATGTTTAGATCAGGAATTAATAAAGGAATTTAAACAGTATTTTAAGCACGTGTCATTTTTATTTATATTTATACATAATTTATTTACATGTATAATTGTTATTTATATTATTTATTTTTTCTTTTCTTTTTTAAAATGTATTTATTCACATTGACGATCATGTTTCAACACTTGGCTAGCTGCTAAATATAGCTACATATTCACTTCCACGTTTTAGGAACTTACCATTCTGGGTTTTTTCCAGGTAGCTGTGGATATTTTTCACACTAAAGCTGACCTCCCTCAAAATGCTGTTCCAGATCCACCATTTGCTCTTCAGTGCATCAAGCAGGATCCAGTTTTTGTATTGTCGTTGGAAGTGTTGCCTTATATGTTCCACCTCCTGCTTGAAACAGGAGTTGCGAATGTGGATGATCTCAGAGCTGTCGTGCATCAGGTGAGGTCTGCAACGGTAAGAATTTAACTTTAGATTAATGTTGAGGAAACTTTCTCACTTATATTCTTATCAGTACAAGTGGAAAAAAGGTTGTTGTGTTGATGCGCTCTTACTTTTTAGGATTCATTTTGTCCACAAAACCTCTCTTCAGCACTTCCACTGTGTCCAGGTCCAGCTCCGCTACAACCATGGGGATGATACTCAGAGACTCCATCAGCTCTGCCTGCTTTAATGTCACTGGAAAACCATCTAATACATACCTGTAAAGAAAAAACACACACAGGTAAATACTGTTTTGAAAACCATAGAATTTACACTCAATGAAATGATGTGAACCAAAGCTGCACAATATATTTGTTTGCAATGTACGTGTGAGTGTTCTGTCGAAATGTCCTACCACAGGATGGAAAGTAACTGAGTAAAAGTACTTCATTACTGTACTTAAGTAGATTTTTTTAGGTACCTGAACTTTACTTGAGTATTTATTTTTCTGGCAACTTTTTACTTTTACTCGCTACATTTTTGTATAAATATCTGTACTTTATACTCTTTACATTTTCAGAATAGATGTATTACTTTTTCAAACTAAACAGAAAATGAGTCACTTCAAAGGGAAAATCAATGTGACTTTATATATTATATTTATATGACTATTATCTCCTAACTTTGACTTTTTATTTTTTTTAGGGTGGCTATGGCTCAGTTGGTAGAGCGCCCTGGTTCTGGCTGTCCACATGTTGAAGTGTCCTTGGGCAAGACACTGAACTCTGGTTTAGTCTCCCAGTAGGACTAACAGAACCTTAGAAACCTACTGGTGTGTGAATGTGTGTGAATGGGTGAATGTGAGGCTAATGTAAAGAGCTTTGAACCATGAAGGTGTAAAAATGCTATAGAAGTGCAGAACATTTATCTCACAATTTTGACTTTTTATCTTACAATTTTGAATTTTAATTTCACAATTTGAACATTTTATATTAAAAGTATGCATTTTTTAATCTCATATTTATCATAATGACTTTTTTATTTATCTTTAATTGTGACTTTTTTTTCCTAAATTCCCTGCCCATACCCAGAAAACTGAGTACACTGTAGATTTTACAGGTTTTTTTTTTTACAGTTAATACAGTGTTAATTTGGAGACAATGGGACCAAATACACTCTAGAAGAAGTTAAATAAACTCTCTAAGTGTTGATTTAACACTGCAAAATTTACTGTGTACTGTTACCCCATCAAACACAATTTCAACACAGTAACTCACGTTTAAAGTGTTTAATTTAGATACTTTTGAAACTTTTCCGATTTTTCCTGGTTAAATAAGTATTATTTCATTCATGGGGGGAAAAAATTGTTTTACTTTTTACTTTTGTACTTTATTACAATTGAGAAATTGTACTTTTTTACTTTTACTTAAGTATAGGAGTTGAATCAGTAATTCTACTTTTACCAGAGTATTTTTCACATAAGTAACTGTACTTCTACTTAAGTACAGAATGTGAGTATTTTTAACACCTCTGATGAAATGAGACAACTGATGATCTGTGCTTCCAGTTTAATATTTTTGTCATCACTGTCTTAATGGGGATTTTTTTGTCTTTTTTTTTTGCAACTCGGACGTTCAAACACTGAAATGACCTGATCAGAAATAAAACGTAGATGTTTGCAGGATGCAGGTCACCTTTAATGACCCCTTTATGGTGGCAGACAGGGGCAAATGCACCACATCGACAAAACGCTGGTGGTTCCAATCCCACACTGTCCTAGTCAGTTCGTTGTGTCCCTGGGCAGGACACTTAAACCTCCTTACTTCCAGTGTCACTCACACGTTCGGTGGTGGTCAGAGGCGCAAAATGGCTGCCACGCTTCTGTCAGGCTGCATATGTAGTTTACCACCACCAGAGTGAGCATGTGAGAGTGAATGAAAAATGGATCACTCATGTAAAGCACTTTGGGTGCCTTAAAAATTATTATTATTATTATTATTATTATTATTATTATTATTATTAAACATGTAATCTCTTCCATCTCATAGCTTTGCCTTACAGGTTCATCAGCTGCTGTAGCCCCTTGTTGTGTCATTTTCCCTCTGCTTCCAATCATAAAGGAAATGTAGTTTTTTTTTATCATGGACAGACTTGACACTGTGCTATAAGTGACAGACTTTCTTAAACTTCTAGGAGTGAAGTTGTTGCTGAGCGCTGATGGTTTGAATTGATGACATATTTTTGACCACTTTCTTCCACCTGAGGAATTTACCCAAGATCCATCAGCACCTTAAATAAGCACAAATAAACTCCCACTAGCTCTCTTCAATCTGGTGCCATATCCTTTATTTTTATCCTTTATCACCTCATACTGTGATTTCTACTGTGCAATATTCATTTATAAACAACCTGTGTAAATAACCTGTGCAATATTAATTGCCATCACACACCGTGATTTTTACTGTGCAATTTTTATTTATACCTAAGCCTGTGTAAATTAACTGCAATATTGGTGCAATGTTCACTACCGTCATACACTGTGACTTTTACTGTACAATATTTTGGGCAAATACAGGATTGTCAATTCAAATTTTGCTGTGAAACCTTTGACAATAAAGGCTATTTATTCTATTCTATTCTATTCTTTTGTATTCTATTCTATTCTATTTTATTCTATTCTATTTTATTCTATTTTTGATTCATATTCTGACAAATATCAAACACATACATAAGTACCAAGGGACTCATTTTAGAGTTTGCAAATATTTATTTTATGCTCAACTAACCAAATATACATGTATATCTCAAACATGCTTGGATTACATTCCTGTGAATACTCTTAATTTTGTCCCAAAAATCATTCCATAGAGAAGAGTGGTAAACATTAGAAATAGAAGATAATAAATATTACCCTTGAACGTTGCAGACTGAGCTCATGAGTGCCACCTCCAGACACTGAATTGCGAGTTCATCAGGTACAACAAGGCCCTGGGAAAGATGCTTTTTGATCTGCGAGGCCAGATCACTGTGCTCCTGAGCGTTAAGGACCAGACGTATAACTCCTCCAATGGACAGCCGGGCCAAGCCATACTTCTCAGCAAACATCTGCGCGACTGTTCACACACGGAGTGATGAGTACAGAGAATGACATCACAACAGAAAGAAAAAAGAGTGGTCTTACCTGTGGTTTTCCCAGACTTAGGTGGTCCAATGACAGCTAGTTTAACAGGGAGGGGCAAGGTGGGTTTGGGTTGCCGAAGGTACTTCAGGGGATTAAGCATAAATGTGTTGCGGTTTTCCTTAGATCCAAAGAAGTAGATGTACTGATTGAAGAGCAGTGGATATGTAGTACTGACAGACCACTGCAGAGGATGAATTAAGTGTCTTTCTTTGTAAAGCTGCAGGAAGGACAAAGAATCAGTTCTTTTATTTATTTATACTATGACTGACTTGGTATTGCATGTATGTTTGTGTCATTCCCACCTTGACAGGATCACAGTATCCAAAGGCGCTGTGGTATTTGTACGTGGAAAACAAGAGCTTATGTGCCAGACTGTACGACATCGGTTGACTGTTTTGGAAAAGTGATTCCCGATTGGTCAGAAGAGGCTGGATTTTATGAAGTAGCTTTTGGCGCACGAGCCGTAGCTTGCGGGATGCAGTGATTGTCACCTTAGGAATATTTTGCTCACTCAGTAGCTCCTGATAAAAAAAAAAAAAAAGGGGAAAAAGCAAAAATATGTTAGGGTAACCTACCCACTAGTATGGGTAATGACTCATGGTAAAATGTGCATGCATATAGTAAATGTACATATCTGCCAGATAAAGTACATGTACCGTCACATTTATGAGGTTGTTTTCATCTGTCACAAAGCGCTTTTCTATGTCATTCTCCAGCCTCTCAGTAGCTGCCTCCTCAGTTTCCTCATTATCTGTGTCTTCATTACTCTCTTCTGGAGGGAACTCATCTTCGAGCAAAGCCTCGATCTCATCCTCTATGTTTCTGGCATGTTCATCTTCATCATCATCTTCATCGCTCCCCAACTACAGCACAAGATGATGTGGGATAGTATCGTTATTTATTGTTACTATTGAAGCGTCATTAGACTCCCTTGTATCTTGTATCTAACTCTCCAAGAATAAATCCACTTCTTGATTTCAACTCTTTACTTGAAAATTTAAAGCGACATTACAACTTCAAAGATAACCATGATTACAAGGCTTTAAAAGTCAAACGGTCAAAGCCTGGGGAGAGAGGTAAAAAAAAACTCCTTTCTGATTCCTACTGACCCCGCTCCAATGACAACCATATTAAGTCACCCCACTGGTGGGTTTTTAAATGTCACAATAAAAGTCCAATCTTACTCATACACTTCAAATGACAGGTACGTATGTAAATAGTATTTGAAATCCTTTTTAATCATGAAATTACAGACAATATTAATCTGTGAATCATTTGTTCATTTATTTTTTAAAATAAAACCAAAAATAAGACGATGAAACAACAAGTCGTTTCTTCATTATTTGTTTCCAAAACCAAAATGAAAAAACAGATAATGATTTTTCAGTTTTTTCCTTTTTATGTTTAAATGAATAATGGAAAAAATAACATAAGATAACAGCTATTTTTCAATTTTATCTAATTTTGACCTGAAGCAAATTGAGTAAATCAGAAATGACCTTTGACCCGCAGTGACAAGGATGTAAACCTACGTTCTATTTGGGGGAACTATGAGGGTCACCCTAAGACCTGAAGATATGACCACGGAGGAAATTGGTGTCATATCATACCATAATGATCTTCATGTCCAGTGGACATGTTTCTTTCAGTTGTTAAGATTCATTTCTGGTTTACTAAATTTGCTTCAGGTCAAAATTGGATAAAACGGGAAACGGCTGTTATGTGTTATTTTCTATTATTCATTTAAACACAAAAAGGAAAACTGAAAAAATGCATCACTATCCATTTTTTCATTTTGGTTTTGGAAACAAATAATAAAGAAACAACTTGTTTTTTTATTGTCTTATTTTTGGTTTTATTTTGAAAAATGAATAAACAAATGATACACGGATTAATATATGACATTCGTACCGTGTCATCGACTCTAGATGAACCTTTGAGTTCAGATACACTACATTGTTGCCTTTGCACATGTTTATAAGATGCACGAGTTATTAATTATACTTTGGTTTTATGTTTGAAAAATGAATGAACGAATGATACAAGGATTAATATTTATTTTAATTTGCATCCTGTTAAATAAAAATGATTAAAATGAAAATAAAGTGCATCTAGGCTCCTACAAGTGATGAAGCTCAAACAACAGTTGTCACGATTGACCAATGTATAATTTCTGGGGCCGACATCTTTGACACATATACACACACACACACACACACACACACACACACACATACACACACACACACACACACACACATATATATATAAACATATATGAATGATATGGCTAGCAGATGAATGGCTGTCAATATTTATTCTCTGTCAAATGATACAAAATGTCAGCAAATCTTTTTTACTTCCAATTAGAAAATAAAAAGTTCTGAAAGTTGACCTAATAAATATTACTATATTATTATATTCAGTGTGGTGAGCAGTATTTCCAAGAACATGGAACTTCGCCTGTAAGTAAATCATGGCAGGGAGAAAAACAAACAGTATATTGGCAAACACAACAGGCCGATACCAATCCAAGAAAAAAAAAAACAGAAATATCGGCATCTATTATTAAATCTATCATTAATCATGACTGGTCTTACCTTTACTGCCTTTGTGCCAAGTTCTGCCATGAGTTCAGATCTTCTCTTAGCAATATTCTCATCCTGTACAAACCAAAAAAACATTAACATACTTCTTCATAGAAGCACATAAAATTGTTTTCTTCTATATGCACATATATCAACATTACCACAAACTTCTGTTGTGGTGTTATTTTTTGTAGAAATATCATACTATGAAGTTTTGTATAGATTACCCGAGTCTTTTGACGCAGCTTTCGGAGGAGGTTCAGCTGACCTTGACGGTGGTTACAGTGCTCATGCCAAACCTTCAGGTATCCTGGCAACAGACGTTTCTGAACATCTGTGACATCCACTCCCATTACGACCACAATGTCAGGAAAGAGCTGTTTCTGTAATATATACTCCACCTCATCGGCGTTATGAGGGAAGCCCTCCAAGATAAAGCCTGTAGACCTAAAGGCAGAGTTTTCTAAGATGAAGTACAGCTACAATATAGCATACATGATATTATACTGTACACAATGGATGATATGTGCATCAGAATGTCTTTATGTATAAACAAATAGGATAAACAATTCTTCAAAAAAGGGTAACATGGGTTATTCACAATGTTAGTTATCAACATCACACTCAGTCACTTTTCCTACAGTCAAAACTACTCAAATTCACAGATATTGTAACATTCCAGACAGTACAAATGATGTACAAAGCTACAAACAATCATTTACCACAAATCATACAAATACTATTTAGGGGTCGTGATGGAGAGTGTCTATTGAGAGGGAAACACAATTTTAAAATAAACAGAATATGTTCACACAGGAAATCATTTTGAATTTCATTTTGTGGGTAAAACTGTGGAACAGTTCGGGGGAGGAGCTCAAGAAGTGTCATAGTCTATATCAGTTTAAAACACAATATAAAAGATATTTCTTTATACAGTATGAGGATGACATGGAGGTGTGAAGGTATTCTTTGTCCTGTGATCGATAGTAGGAATGGGCGGTATGGCAAAAAATGTATATCCATCCTGGTATAATTTGAGCCACTGGCTCTGGCACTGTAGGATACTATACATAAATAATAAACTATAAATGACACCAGAACAGTTTGTTAAAGGTCATATAGGTCCAAGGCAGTCTTTCATATATGTCCAGAGTTTCTTCATATTCATAGCACAACACATCTCAATGGTAGCAATCGCTATAGCAGCACTTAGCATGCTAACGTTAGAGAAATTGCTAACAAAATAGTTTGCAACTCTGAACAGTCATTTTAGTTGCTAACACCAGCCAGATGCCATGACTAATAGTAACTCAACTGGATACAGTAACCTCCAGATATTAAGGCTGGCGCAGTGTGTTAAATTTAAGGAAGTGTTAACGTTTAGCACAATTGTTTTGTTGTCCTCATAAACTCTATGAATTATATATATATATATATATATATATATATATATATATATATATATATATATATATATATATATATATATATATATATAATTATTACTATTATTGTTGAGTGTTGTTGTTTCTGTATTTATGCTTGTTTATGGTTTTCATTTTATATGTATGTATGTATGTATGTATGTATGTATGTATGTATGTATGTATGTATGTATGTATGTATGTATGTATGTATGTATGTATGTATGTATGTATGTATGTATGTATGTATGTATGTATGTATGTATGTATGTATGTATGTATGTATGTATGTATGTATGTATGTATGTGTGTATGTATGTATGTATGTATGTATGTATGTATGTATGTATGTATGTATGTATGTATGTATGCATGTATGTATGTATGTGTGTATGTGTGTATGTATGTATGTGTGTATGTGTGTATGTATGTATGTATGTATGTATGTATGTATGTATGTATGTATGTATGTATGTATGTATGTATGTATGTATGTATGTATGTATGTATGTATGTATGTGTGTATGTATGTATGTATGTATGTGTGTATGTATGTATGTATGTATGTGTGTATGTATGTATGTGTGTATGTATGTATGTATGTATGTATGTATGTATGTGTGTATGTATGTATGTATGTATGTGTGTATGTATGTATGTATGTATGTATGTGTGTATGTATGTATGTATGTGTGTATGTATGTATGTATGTATGTATGTGTGTATGTATGTATGTATGTATGTATGTATGTATGTATGTATGTATGTATGTATGTATGTATGTATGTATGTATGTATGTATGTATGTATGTATGTATGTATGTATGTATGTATGTATGTATGTATGTGTGTGTGTATGTATGTATGTATGTGTGTATGTATGTATGTGTGTATGTGTGTATGTATGTATGTATGTATCAGATATAGTTAACAAATGTAGTTGGAGGAAGGGGAAAAGTTTGTTAGAAAAGTTTATACAGTAAGAAGGGATGGAATTAACTTCCACCAATTCCTTTTGAACGTCCTTATGTTGTTTTTTACTGTATGTTTTCTTTTTCTTTTCCATTTTTTAATGTTCAAATAAAGTAAATAAATAAATCAAATCAAATCAAATCAAATTACACTTACATATACGGCTCCTGTTTCCAGTAGGGAGTGATGACCTTATCTAGTATTTGTGGAGTCAGTGGCTCTCCATCAGACAGGTAGGCTTTAATGTCTTTTTCCTCATCAGTCAGTTCAACTTCCTCCTGTTTGAAGATAAAATTAAATATTCAGAAAAACAATATTCTCTTTATTATTGTATAATACTAAGTGGTGCCCTGCTCAACAAACCCTGTCCCCCTTGCACACATTTTTAGCTTATAAAGGACATCTCCCTCTCAAAATGTCAGACCAATGGGTTTGACCTTTCAATGTCAAAGGTCATGATGCCTTTCTGGAGCCTCCATGTAGTTTCCTATCTGTCAACAATAGTAACTGAGTACTCACCAGCACTCTGTTTGGAGTTAACACCACTTAAAATCTGATTATCTCTAGTTTGACCTTTCAAGGTCACTCAAGGTCAAAGTTGATGACACCATTTTAAAGCCCATGCCAGGTTTCCTATCTGTCAACAATAGTAACTTAACCTCTATCTCCACTGGTTTTTCTGTTAAAATCTATTTGAGGTTTTTAGGTATTGACCCAGTGACTGTTGACCTCTTTGACTTTGTATCTCCTAATTTTGACTTTTTATCAAGCAAATTTGTTTTTTAAATCTCCTAATTTTGACTTTTTATCTCATGATTTTGACTTCACTTAATGTGCTTTATATATGAAAAAACCTTGAAACAAAAAACGCATTCAGCAACAGTGTGTCTTATAGTGTGGAAAATACAGTACACTTTCCATACTATTCATACTTTTTTCTGATTTCTTGTGATTGTAAAGACTGAAAAATAATGCCAGGCACCATAATATAAAAAACTGACCTCTGTGCCCTGCATGTTGTTAGCGTTAGCATCAGTTTCATTGTCAGCCTCACTCCTGGCTTTCTTTATTAGAGTGTCCAGATCTTCAGAAGGATCCTCTGAAGAGTCCTCCACCTCATCGGAATAAGGAATTGGCTTCTTTGTCTTAGCCATGAGGAGCATCTGGAGCTGCTCCCTGAACTGAATGTAGAAGAGGCCAAGCTCAGAGGCAAGCCATTCCCCATTAGTGGTTTTCCCTGACCCTCGAGTACCCAGCAGAAAGATCCGTACAGCTGGAGGCTTCAATGAAGGCAGACAGAGACCATGTTAGGGTTCATCTTACAATGTTCTTTTTGTTAGTTTGTTATACTGTCTTTTTTTTTTTACCTTTAAAGGTTCCGTTTGTGCAACAAATTGTTCAGGCATTTGAAGGAACCTGTCCATAGCTTCTTGGCTGGAGAAGTAGTATGTTTTCTCACGGTACTTGGCTGCAACTTCATTTGCACTGGGAACCAGGACTTTGTTCGTTTTTAAGGCCACAGGGCAGAAATGAGAAGTGTCACCCAACAATCTCTTAGCTGTTGGGGTCACCTAAAATGAAGAACACAAATTGAAGGGGGTGGACAAAAACGGAATAGACCTTTTTCACAATAACTGGAAATGCGCAATGGTAGCGTATCCAAACTTCCTCTAAAACATCAAAACAGTAGAAAGCTGATAAGATGGAGAGAGTCTTCACAACTTCTTGAAGCGATTTGATACTTATTACATTTGCGGATATCAGAAGAATCATGGAGGAAAAATAAAACATTTTCCATGACCAAGTATCAAGGTAAGGAGAGAGCACTGGGGCTAACTGCTAACTGCTACTAAACTGATAACTAGGACCACAGATCATTAGTATGTCCACTTATACCTAGGACTAGGGTTATAAGGTTATGTATGGATTGTATAGAGGACATGTACTATTTCACTATTTTCAATTTGTTGTGTCTATGGTTCAAGTTTTCGTCGCGCTAGACTCCTAGCAGCAGCCCATGTAATGTGCTACAGCAGTACTCTAGTTAACCTTGATTCAACTTTTGGCTAGATTGCTCTGAAACTTGCAGACAAATCACTTTGAAGTATAGAGTGAGACGGCAGGCAGAACAAAGTGACGCTGCAATGATTCGGAGACAAACAACGATAGAAGAAGAACAACAGGTGGTGATTTGTTTTTATCAAAGATGAGTGAAGAATGTGAGAAAATGTCAGCAATCTTTAAATTCTTTTTACAGAAGCGGCACCAGTCGTTAAGCTCCATAATCCACCATTTTGTTTAGTCATTCCTAACTGTCTAACTACGTCATTCTAAAGATTACACTGATTGGCTGTAGTACCATCCTATTGCATACAGAGGGATTTGAAAAACAACCTTTTAGCCCCGCCTCCAATGACTATGAAGCACACCTAGACCTATACATGTAATGAATAGGGATAGTGCAGCTAGGCTACACAAAGTATAGAGAAAATTAATAATAAATGGTCATAAATCACTTAAGAAATTGCTACAAAAGGAGCATTTGCTGTTTTTGGGTTAAAATGCTTGTCTCCTTACTAACCTCATCTTCCTCCGCTCTTTCATTGTCGATGCTGTCTTCCTCTTCTCTCTCCAGCTCAGCAAAGGCTTCCACCTCTTCATCCAGGTCTGTGGCTGACAACTCCTGGGACACATACCTGAATGATTCTGAAGATTAAGTGTGTTATATGGTATATGTAAAGCGATTACAAGGAAATAAATAACAAACAAACCCTGCTCCCCCTGCACACATTTTAGCTCTTAATGGACATCTCCCTCTATAAATATCAGGCGATGGATTTAACCTTTTAAGGTCGTCCAAGGTCAAAGGTCACGATGCCATTTTGGAGCCTACAGGTAGTTTCCTATCTGTCAACAATAGTATTTACCACCACTCTCATTGGCGTTAGCAGCATTTAAGATCAGGTGATCTTGATTTTGACCTTTCAAGGTCAAAAGTGATGACATCATTTTAAAGTCCATGCCAGGTTTCAATAGTAACTCAAGCTCTATCTCCACTGTTTTTTCTGTTATTGTCTAGTTGAGGTTTTTAGGTATTGACCCAGTGACCTTTGACCTCCGAGGTCGATAATAGGTCAAAATGATGTCAAGATGCAGAATTGTAAGACCAGCATTCTGGTGATGATTGGAAGTCTGTAAAACAAATACTTCAAAGGTTATAGCAATAATCCTTTGTTGATCAATAATGCCTTTTATTGTGACCTTTGACCTAGAGTCTTCAAAATTATCCTTCAAGGTTCTGATGTCAACACACATCAACAGTGACAACAAAAAAGCAATATGCTAAACTGAGTATACAGGAATAAAAAGGAAATTCCTGATTTGCCCTATCTCTGATCATTGTGAAAAAAATTTTTTTTGGTCACAGTGACTTTTAACCTTTGACCTACATTCACCAAAATCTAATGGAATCTATTCTGGACCACCTTGCACTTTTCCTGAAACTTTCATGGAAATTGCTCAAGTAGTTTTTGCGTAAACCTGCTTAAACACAAACAAATGCACAGACGGACAGACAGACATAACCCTCCTCCTGTGACCCACCTGGGTGTTGATCTGTTTTTGTTTTATTTAATCACTGTATTTATGTTTTTGGCTAAAAGAGCGGTGTATGTTTTGTACTTTTTTTGGAAGCTTGTTAAAAGAAACTAAAAATATTTTTTTCAACAAACTCTGGTCTTTTTAATTTTCTGGTCACACCAACATGAGAAATAGGATTCCTCAGTTACTGCCAAACAGCGTCAAACTATTGGATTTCACTTCAGGATAAATTTTTACTACAGAGACATCTGTCCGGACGAAATCTGGACAGAATCCGGACAAAATCCGGACATATGGTCACCCTATGCTAGTGCAGCTGGAAGATCTGTGGGATCCAGGTTGTCCAACATGTTTGTTGCTTTACCTGCTCAGTGTATGAATGTAACATCAAAGTGTATGTGATGTGAACATATGTGACGTAAAGATCCACTCAGCGTGAATATGTGCATTTCTTGCCGTTTAGACCAGGGGTGTCAAACTCATTTCAGTTCAGGGGCCACATTAAGCTAAATTTGAGTGAAATAAAAGTGAAAAAAAGTAAGATTACATAATGACAATGTTTACATCTACAATAACATGGACAACTTGAAATGTCTTAAGAAAATCAAGTGCAATTTTTACAATATTTTGCCTCAGTTTGCTTCAATTACAACATTACAATTACAAATACATAAAACATTTAGTAACAGGCAGAATATGAATAAATGACACTTTTCTTATGACATTTCAGGTTGTTCATATTTGTTCAGGTTACTCACATTTTTTGTAAAAAGATAATTTGTTAATATCAAGATTTTCACATAATTTTCCCTTCTTACACTAATGCTAAGATAAAACCTGCTGTTTTCATTATTTATAGGTAATTATGATCATATTTTACTGGTCTGACCGAATTGAGATCTAATTATTTTGTATGTGGAACCTGAATTAATATGATTTTTACACCACTGATTGTTAATATCTTCAGTGTTATTCATCCACCGGGCCAGGTTGGACCCTGTGGCAGGCCGCATTTGGCCCTCGGCCCTGATGTTTGACACCTGTGGATTAGATGGAGACACAACCTGGCGCGTCTTTAATATGCCCCACTCTGGAAGGAGTCTTTAGATTTGTGCATTTTCACACCCAAACGACGCAGACACCGTGTAAACGAGAGACACTTCTGATAAAATATGCTGTTGTATTTAGCCACAATCGTCCTGGTGTAAACGGCTCCTTACTTTCCATCTCAGAGGTGATCTCTTCCAGGAGGTGTTCTGGGCTCTTGCCACTGATTTCCAGGACAGGATGGCTAAAGGTTAAAATGCTCTGCATCTGGTTCCATTCTGTCTCAAACTGCTGCAGTTGTTCTTTATACACATTCATCTCTGGACCATCTGGATAACCTAAGTCCCAAATGTCAGGCAGCTCCATGACTTCAGCTACACAGAAAGAAGAAGAAAAGATGACAGTTATGGAAAGGAAGCGGTGTTTTCAGAGTAATGTGGCTTCTGAGACAGTTGCAAAAACACTACATTGTTTTTTCTTATTTTACAGTTGTGGAAAAAATATATTAGACCACCCATTGTTTTCATCAACTTCTTGTTCATTTTAATGTGTGGTGCAACTAAAGGTAGATTTGTTTGGATAAATATAATGATAACAACAAAAATAGTTCATAGTAATTTAATTTCAGAGCTGATATCTATCAATTTTCTCAGTTCTCACTCTCTTTCTCTGTATATATATATATATATATATATATATATATATATATATATATATATATATATATATATATATATATATATATATATATATATATATATATGGCATTAAACTAGAGCTGCACAATATATTGTTTGAGCATCAACATCATAACGCATGTGTGCACACATCGCAGGTCCTGCAATTACTTTTATTTAATCTTTTATCATTTTTTATTTATTTGTACAGATTTTTGTATCTATTTTTTATATCTATTTATTTATTAATCTTAATTAAATGAAATTTTATTTGTATAAATTTTTTATTTGTCTTATTTATTTGTTTATTTAATATTCAATGTGTTTCTGCTTCTTCTTTTTATTATATTTGTCTTTATTTTATTTTGTATCTAAAAAAAAAAGATATTTTTTGCGTTGGTGCCACACCGCCATTATATATATATATATATATATATATATATATATATACATACTACTGAGTATTTTTTTTCATACTGTAATATACATATATCGCAGGGATTAAAAAAATAAATAAAATGGTGATGTCAGTTTTCTCTAATATCATGCAGCCCTACATTAAACATTTTACACTTGATAAATATGTTCATGTCTCACCTCCCACTTTGATTATCTCTGGATGTGTGGGGCTCTCAATGTCAGGTTTTTCTGCAAATGAAAATAACCAGAATAAACCAGTGCTCATTAGATATCATAAGACCAAAGGGAGTCGTCATTGGCAGCTAGATTTAAAGGCAAATAATACCTTCACTTTCCTCAACAAGTGTCTCTAGAGTCGAATATATTTCTGAAGGCTTTTGTTCTTCATCTGACTGCTTCTCATAGTTTCTAAAAAGAATAGACGTTAAACAAAAAATGATAAAAACGTAACATAGGTTTGGAGGAAAAAACACGTATAGCCTTATTTCATGTGTACTCACAAGGCCACTTTCTCCTCTTCAGAATGTTCCTTCTGTAGCCGCTCTCTGACTGCTTCATCCACACTCTCTTTGTTCTTCTCATACAACCGTTTCAATACTGTCAAACACAACAAAGTGCATCTGCCAGTTCGTAACAACTTTGTGAACTTTGAACGTGAGGTTCTGTTGAGTCGCATTTGGTAATAAACGTCCAAAATGTAATTAGTTTTTCATTTTGTTTTGTAATAAAGCCACATTTTGTAATATATTGTACCTAATAAGTTATTACATTTTAAAAAGATTATTACAAAATGCACTAGCAACTTTTTTCATTTTCTTGAACATGTAGTAACATGGTTCATTATGCAATAACAATTCTAAACCATAATTTACTTGTTTGTTAATTGTATTGTATTTTACTTTCACATTTTGGTAAACAGCTAGACCTATTATTAGAATCACTGTCTTAGCCTAGTAGCAGTACTTAGCAGTTAGTATCACAGGGTTCCTACAGCTCAGGGAAAGTTAAATTCAAGACTTTTAAAAACTGCTTTAATGCTGTTTGAAATTAAATTTAAGACCAAGCCGACAATGAACCAAAATTGAAAAGGGGAAAAAAAACACCACATGAATTACCTGGGCGCAGTTTTACCCAATAGTATAAATAGAACATGACTTTTTGGTCCAGTTGCTGCTACATTCATGAACCATTTGCATCAAGAATCATAACTTTGATATTCTGAATATATAACACAAACACACACACCATATAAACACACACTCACTATAGTTAAAGGAATACTACACCCACAGAATGATCTGCTCTCATTTTCTACTTTATACAGCCTAAATGTTACCAAATACTTTTTATATTAAACTACGATAAATCTTACTTATGTGTCCAAATTTTTAAGACTTTTAAAAATTCAATTTAAGACATTTTAATGACAATGAAGTCCTTATTTTTAGAGCAAGGAATTCCATGCCTTTTAAAACTCTTCAAGACTCTAGGGGAACCCTGTATCAGTGCACTTTTCAAGGGCTGTATTAACAGAGAATATACTGTAAATTCCAGATTTTTTATTTGTTTGATGGACATTTTCAATGCGTTGGGGAAGTTTATTACAAAATGTAACAGTTTATTACAAAAGGAGGCTTTATTACAAAATGAAATAAGAAAGTTATAACATGTTGGACGTTTATTACAATATGCACCGTTATTACAAAATGCGTCAGACTGTGACTTCTACCTTGAGTTCCATCACTGTCGCTGAGGCAGAAGAGGATATCTGGGAGGATTTCAGCTTGCCGTAAAGCCTCCATTTGGGAAAAGTTCTTGGGAAAGTTGTCAAGCACCCATCCGGTTTTGACATCTGCATCACTGTCTGCTGCTTCAATCTGTTCAATCGAATGTTATAGTCAATGACTGTGTCATAGACCACACAATATGCAGTCTGTTAAATGTCATTTGTCATGAAAACCTTCATCTGTACATTTAAAATTAGGTTGAAAATGCCCCTGTTTGAGAAAGCTTACGGTCGGGTTAGTTAAAAACAGACTGGGTAGTTAAAAACAGACTGGGTAGTTAAAAACAGACTGGGTAGTTAATAACAGACTGGTTAGTTAAAAACAGACTGAAGCCACAGTTCAGTCTAAGCTGTCCTATGAGCTAGAATGCTGGGGGAAGTACAGGCACTAAGTCCTATCACCTAGGGCTGGGCAATATGGAGAAAAAAAAATCTATATATGTTTGCTATATTTCGATGTACGATATATATCTTGATATATATGCAGTAAAAAAAACAATAAAAACCAAATGCGTCAAATTCAGCAAGATTTTTTTTTTTTTTATTGAACTGCAAACAGCCAAGTGCCTAGAAGTAGACAGGTACTAGTAAGAAAGTGCTTGTGCACCATTTTTTACATCAAACCAAAGAAGGATCCAAGGAATATTGCCTTATTTTAATTGCAAACATCTGAGGGTAGACAGTTGTTGAAGTGCTTCTTTAACATTTAAGATAAAAGACACACATTGAATTGTTTTTAAATATAGATTAATAGATCCTAAATCCATGAATTCTGGTGTTTTGTGACTGTAGTACATATTATATGTGTGTGTGTGTGTGTGTGTATTTGATTTAACTTAGCACATTATTCTGCATCAACTTTTGTTGTGTTAAATTCACCTTAAATTTATTCATTCTCACTTTAAATGCACACACGCATGCACGCACACGCACACACACGCACACACACACGCACACACACACACACACACACACAGGCTGAGATATAGACCATGATTGGATTTAATTTGACTGAGAATCTTAAAACATATTAATGTTTTGTGCTTTCTTACATTAAAACTGAGCTGCCATCCTTGGCCTGTGTGTGTGTGTGTGTTTGTGTGTGTGTGTGTGTGTGTGTGTGTGTGTGTGTGTGTGTGATAATGTCTGGGGGAAAAGTTTCAACCTGCGCACAGATCAAATATGCATGGAGTTGTCAGATAGTCAACAAATGACATGTCTTCAGATTTAGTTTTTGACGTTCAGCCCTAATAAATTCCGAGAGATTACTGGGAGAAATTACAAAGCGGGAGGGAGGCAGGAAATGGGTCTGAAATACTGGAGAGTCCCAGGAAAAACGTGAGAGTTGGCAGCTGTGTGTAAATGGTTGAAGAAGTTCGTCGTGCTCTATGATTCAGGTGGTACCAATTTCTTGCATTCTCTGCAAAATACCTCTTTCTGCTTCTTACCCAAAAGTTTAAATCTGAAATATTGCCATAAAATGGAGCCATTCTTTTCTTTGGTACGAATTCTGTCACACCTGCTTCTGTGCACACCGCCATGTTGAATGAGTTAGCAACACACACACACTACTTACATGCAAAGGGAGGGGGAGGAGGAGGGTGTACAAACACAAGAAGGAGGCGGGGTGGACGGCTCCACAGCACAGAGAAGGAAAAAACAGAGTGGCGAAATCGTATTCATTTAGAGCATTATCTCGAGATATTCGATATGCCAAATTGTTTCTCGACTTCATAAAACATCTGGAGATATCGCAAATCTTGATAAATCGCCCAGTCTTACTATCACCTGTCTCTCTCTGATCTGTATTTGTCATTTCTTAAACTTATTTTCCATATCAAGTCTGTTCATGACTATTCACTTGGTGTCCCTTTTCCAGCTCTCTCAGTAGTATCCACATAAGGAGTCATAGACAACAGGATCTGACTCACATGTGTCCTGTGCTGACCTGTGACCCCAGACCCCCACCCCCACCCTCACCTATCTGATGGATAGGTGGCAGCTAGATTTAAAGGCAAATAATTTAAAGGAAAATAATACCCCCCCCCATTTTATCTACAAAATGGGCATTCATTTATAGCAGGCATGGGAAAACCACTCCCACAGGGCCAGTGTGGCTACAGGTTTTTGTAACAACCAAGCAGCAGCACACCAGACTTGATTCAAGTAATCAACTGATGTTAGTCTGCACTGAGTTGATTGGTCAAACTGTGTACTCTTGGTTGGTTGGAACAAATACCTGCAGCCACACTGGCCCTTTGTGGAATAGTTTGCCCATGCCTGATCTATAGCCTGTCCATCCATGGTAGTGGATCTACCCTTCAGTGTGGTTCTCCCCCAAGATTTCACCTTACCACTGGGTTTTGGAGTTTTTTCTTGCCAAGGAGGCTCTAAGGACAGGGGATCTTTGGGATTTCATCTATTTCTGTGATTGATTGTTCTCTCCAATCAACCCTGTAAAGCTCTGTGAGATGACGTTGTTGTGATTTGGGGCTCTATAAATAAAATTGAGTTGAATTTATATAAATTAGAAACAGTAGGGGTTCCCAAAATAGAACCTTGAGGAACGCCATAAGATTGAATTAAGGTGTGATTTGAAGATATCATTGGCAACACACTGTTTTCTGTTGAAAAGGAAGTCCTTAAACCAGTTGTGAACTGTATTTTTAAAGTCATACATGTGAATGTTTCAAATATTAACTTACCTGTTTCATGTGTTTCTCTAATACATCAGCATACAGGCCAAGGGGTGATGTGCTCATATGTTTAGCTTCTTCTACAGTACTGAGTACCATCGCCTTCACTTCTGGATGGTCTTCTGTCACTTTGAACAGTGAAAAACATCTGCACATTATATAATTTCCTATACACTGTAAGTACCATTTTTGTCTTCACAACATTTGTGTGTGTATTATTTTACCTTCTATAGAGTTGGTTTCATCTGATTACAGAAAGAAATAACAACTAATGATTAATTTCATATTGCAGCAGATGCCATGTTACAGTTACATATAGGTAATTATTAACCCATAAAGATTCAGATGTCCAACATCGACCAAAAAACCAACTACTGATCTAAACTGTTCATCCACTAATCCTGTCAATATCTGTAAATAATTGAGGTAAAATGGAATATATCATATTTTCATGGTCATTTGGATTACTCAGAGGCTCTGTAGTGAACGTCATGGAATTTGATCAATGACAGTGGATTTGAACACTGGGTTGATGTTCAGTTAATGATATATTTTACTATTATTATTATTATTATTATTATTATTATTATTATTATTATTATTATTATTATTATTATTATTATTATTATTATTATTAATAATAATAATAATAATAATAATAATAATAATAATAATAATAAAAATAATAATAATAATAATCACACATTATGCTGTGTAAGAAAAAAAATCCATGACTTTTCCAAAACTTTTCCAGGTTTTTTCAAAACGTATGAACCCTGTACCTAGTTATTACCAAGAACTAGACAAAATGAAGTCAGTGCAGTAGTAAGATGGTAAAAAATATATATTTTCTTGTAACTACACTGTAACATGTTCAGTCATTTAATGGAAATGACATGGTATCAAAGCTGGAAAATTACCTAGTGCCTCTAAGTACTTAACTACCAGCTGTGTTGATAAAGTATTATTCTATTCAAACAATTATTCTTACATTTTTACTGTTCTTTTTGTTTCATTACCTGAAAAAGGAGGTAATTTCTAGAAAATTACCATAACATTACATCAAAATTACCATAGAATTACCGTAATGTCAATGTTAAATGTTACCAAATGTTTAATTACCATCATGAACCAAACTAAGTTAAATTTACCTGTGTTTTTTCCACCGTCCACCTCCAGCTTCGCCTTGACTGCTTCCACAGCAGCTATCGTGGTCTCCTCCATGATTTTATCAATTCGCTCTTTCTCCACTTTCTCCAAAACTGGTTGCACCATTTCTTCCATATCCAATACCGCTGCACCGTAACGTTGTGCGAGCAGCTTACACAGGGTACTTTTCCCTGACTGTGAGGGGCCAATGATGGAAACCTTACATGGGGGGCGGGGCATTGGAGGTACTAAATACCGCCTGGGATTTGTGACAAACTTCTGATAGGCCTCCTTAGAAGACAGGAAGTACAGTTTGTCCTGGAATCTGTTGAGTGATTGTGAAGTGAATTATTTCATAGTTACCCAATGTCACTTAAAAACAAAGCAGATAATTTTAATGATGATGATTCTAGGCTAATGAAGAGCACTCACCCTACAGATAATTCTGGCCTGCCTACAGTGAGCTTGCCTTCCTTAAGAGCCACCGGACAGGTTTGACCCCAGCGACTTCTTTTCCACTTAAACCCTGGGGCCACTGTCCTGGAGGAGGACATGATTCTCAGAAGGTCCTCCTGCAAAAGACACATTTAGTTTAAAATGACAGGACATACAAGAAGGTGTGTGCATAATTGCCCCAACCCCCAAAGGAGAGAGGGGTATTGTGTTTGAGTTTGTCTCCCTGTTTATTTGTTTGTTTGTTTGTTGGATTTAACAAAATATGTCATTAACCCCGCTTTAAGGTAAAGGTCATACATTTTGCAATACCATTGGCTTAATGTCACATGACATCAAAATGTGACGTCATGGAGCCTATCAGTGTTATCTCATCTGATGTCTGAAGGTCAGACGAAGTGAATATTAAAAACCACCTGATACTATCTGGTCTGGATTCTGAGATATCACCACGGATGTGTTTTAGATATTGACCTTCACTGTGACCTTGACCTTTGACCTTTATTGCTCAAAATGTAATGGTTTCTTTCTTCGCGCATTATCGATCATCTCTGAAAGTTTAATCGAAATCCACCCATAAATGTTTGAGTTATCTTGCTGACAAACAAACAAACAATAGACAGACAAACAAACGCACAGTAAAACATAACCTCCTTCGCAGAGGTAAAAATGACAAGTGAGTTTAATGATGACAGACCGTCTCTTCTGGCAGTTCATCCTCATCATTCTCATGGAGGAGGATGGGAACTGAGACACGCTTGACTGCCATGGATCCAAGACGAGCCATTACAGACTACAGAAAACATCAACACCAGCGTCTCAGTCAGAATAAACAGGTGATTTTCATACATGAATAAGCAGTATTATTTACTATATGTATATATATGCTATATATTATTGACTGTATATAGCCTTTATTTCTTCTAGGTTCATTTGTTTGTGTCTTACTGAGTGTAGCTCATCAGGTGTTTTGTTTCCATCCAGATTCAAACGATAGAGGGGGTTGTGGTTTGTCATGTAATCCTAAAAGATACAACTTAGTAATTAGAGAGGTTTTAATTAATTTAGACTAGGGCTGTCAAGTGATTACAATTTTAATCAGATTAATCACAGGTGTGATTTGGATTAATTTTGATGAATCATTATCATGATGGTCTACATGATGTTTTTTTTACTCCAATTTCCCACAAAATATACCATAAAACATGAAAAATGCAGAGGAAAAATGATACAAAACATGTTAAAATCCACTAAAAATCCCCTAAAAAATATACGAATAGAAAAATGCGACAAAAAAACTCAAAACATATTCAAAAACTTTTCTAAAATAAAAATAAAAACATCTAAAAATATGATAAAATATCCAAAGCATATGCAAAAATATGAACATATATATGCAACAATTAACATGTTTATTCAACACATTCAACAGTTACAACAAAACAACTGTAAACAACTGCTCTATTTAATTGTGTAAAAATGTTTAATCAGAATAATCATGATGATGAATTAATCTGTGTTAATGCATTAATTTTCACAGCCCTAATTTAGACCAAAATTCAAAATCACAGTTTTTAAAACCACAGCTTCTATCATTATATTTTATTTTGTAAAAATAAATTAGGACTCAAAAATGCATGGATGACATGTTCATTGTTCATTGTTCAGTTCTCAGTATCATGCATATTCTGTAACTCACCTCCAGGGGTATAAGTATGGTATCTTTATAGATGTTGATTTTTAGTGAAACATTCTGTGATACATTGTTTGGTATCCACACCATTTGGTCAACAATTTCCTTTTGCATTCCCTCTTCCACTACCTGCAAGAGAAGTGTCATTCAAAGTTGGTTATTCAATTACTTTGCTACAATCCAGTGGCATAGTTGTAATTGTTCAAATTGGTATAAAAGGACCAAATTTCACATGTATATAGATGTAGGATAAGATATTCTGCACATTTCTACATGTGGAGCCACTCTAGATTAAGTGTAAAAAAGATATGGTGGACACCCAATGACTGAAAGGTTGGCGGTTCGCGTCCCAGCTCTAGCTGTCCACATGTGTCCTTGGGCAAGACACTACACCCTGACTTATTCTCCCAGTAGAACTGACAGAACCTTAGAAACCTACTGGTGTATGAGTGTGAATGGGTGAATATGAGTCTAATGAAAAGAGCTTTGAACACCATGAAGGTGGAAAAGAACTATAGAAGTGCACAACATTTACCTGTATATACCTGAGTATAGTACATACATATATATTAATGTCATATATATATATATATATATATATATATATATATATATATATATATATATATATATATGTATGTGTGGTCTTGGTGGTCTAATTGCTTGGACACACAAATATAAACATAATATCACCATGGTTACCTCATGTTCTGTGGAGTATATATATATATATATATATATATATATATATATATATATATATATATATATATATATATATATATATATATATATATATATATATGACAATAATATATTGCTGTAATATATTTCTTTTTGTGATTAGCCTCTCATTAATACACAATATCACCCAAATAATTTGCTAATGTAAGAGTCTTTCATTCTAAAGCAGAAAATGTTATCATTTAATCGCCTACATCAGAGTTCTTCAACCTTGGTCTTCAGGGCCCAGTGCCCTGTATGTTTTAGTGTCACCCTGCTCCAACACACCTGATTCAAAGCAGTGGGTCATTAACAAGCTTCAGCAGAGCTTGATAATCAGCTGACCATTTGAATCAGGTGTGTTGGAGCAGGGTTGCATCTAAGAGATCGATACAGGTTTAGTTTTGAAACTCTGTCAAAAAGATATTACATAAAAATTTAACTGTTTCAGCAAAACCTAACCCTAACCCAATAGAAGAAGTAGTGCGCATGGGCCCACATCCCTTTTCCTACCGGCGAACAAACATGCAGGACAGTGGCCCCTTAGGACCAGGGTTGAAGACCTCTGGCCTAGATGAAATACAAAACCATTAACATACATAATAATCCCAAATCTTAAACTTTATGTGCAGCCATTTTTTTTTTATTGCTGCTATGTCTCCTAGTAAATATACTGAGTGGCTCCACATCTACATTTGTTCAGAATATGTAAATATACAAGTGACCAAATTCGATGCTTTTATACCAAATTGAACAATTGGTTTGATAGTTAAGACTGAGCCACTGGACTACTATGACAAATGACAGAAAAGGTCAAGTTGAATGGCTTGACATGTCTTTTTTTTTTTAAATTATCTTGTCATACCTGTTCTTCTTCATCCTCCACTTCCTCACCAATGCTCTCTGTCTTTTTGTTGTACACTTCCTCATGCTTCCACTGGTCCCTGTTGTATAATAGACCTGTTTCTGGGTTCTGCTTCTGACCTGACAGCCTTTGGATCAAGTCTTTGTCTGCACACTGGTGAGGGAATAGAATATGGTCCAAAAGTTAAAACCTGGAAAAGTCACATATTGAGGAATCATTGAATGATTATTTTAGGATATACAAGTTAAAGTTACAGGTTCAATGATGAGGATTTGAACCACTTTAAATCTAATATTAAAAAACTACACAACACATGAAACAAAAAATACAGTTATAAGGTTATATTAGTGAACATGTGGATAACCCTGATATTGATGATAAAATCAGGGGTTAACTTCAGGTTTTTGATGAGTTCAATCTGCTCGTGAATCTTCATGCACTTCTCTGACATGACTGGCAAACAGCTCAGTACATAGCCTGTAACACAGATATGATCAAATGTGTGTACAAATATAGCTTCCTCATGAAAGTACAATGCACACTCAGCAGTTAGGGTAGGTTATTTTCATGTAATTTACCAACTACTGCATTATTACAGAACACATAAACTCTTAGGTTAAATGATTTACCATAGTGTTCCACCTCAGGTGAGTTAAGTTTGGCAAGTATTAACTCCAGAACCATGTCTTCTGGTATACTTCTCCCTTTGTTTAAGATGTCCAAGAGCTGAGGAGGTAATAATAATAAAATTATATATATATATATATATATATATATATATATATATATATATATATATATATATATATATATATATATATATATATGGTATATGGCAAATGTACATTTCATAAAAAGGACAATTAACTCTGCTTTATAAAGAAAATTGCACCTACTTCTGCCCCTTGTTTTGTTTTATTTTGGATGTGTGAGTTGATCACGTCAGTATCTAAAATATTATGAGATAATATAAAAAAAAACAATTCAGTCACAGCAGGACTCATCTTGGCTTAAAGAAAGAAATAGAGATGACGCACCTACCATCTATCAAGATGCATTTCCAAGACTCTGCAATTTTTTGAGCCAGAGTAGATTTCCCAACACCCTGTTATAATTGTACACATTTAGTTGAACATTTAGTGATATATTGAACATAAGTTTTTCAGTCAACAGTAACCAAACCTCATTTAGTAGAAGTCACAATATTGTGACATAGCAGTAACATGCAAAAAATACAGTTGCAGGAAAAAAAAAACTAGACCACCCTTGTTTTCTTCAATTTCTTAGGAAGTTAAATTCCTTTAGTGTCTTTAAAATCATTTTGCATAACTTTTATCAGTCTTTTATTGAAAGTCTTTTCACTTTTTCTTGTTTATGTTGGTTCAATAGTTTATCAGTCAAAGACAAGAACAGTCTCAGTAGCATTGTCAACACTTCATCAAAGATTATTGGAATACATTTCGACAATCTGAGAGTTCTGTTTGACAAACAGGTAATCTGAAAGGCCAGAAGTATCATCAGACAGCCTGATCATGTTCTAGTGGGAGAATTCTTCTAAATGCCCTCTGGTACGTGCTATTATTCTGTCAGGACAAAAACAATAAGGGATTTGAACTCCTTCATCCCCCATTAGATTATTAAAATGGTAGGGATAGAGTACATGAGTGAGAACTGGATTTATTAAGTGCTGATTATCACTGACAGAACAGGATGTGATGTTTGACTGAATGTGTGTGTACTGGATATATGTCTACCTTCTTATATTTATTTTTATAGGTTTTGTATTTTTTATATTTTCAACATTTTCATTTATAGTATTATTGGTGGGTTGTTTTTTTTGCATTATTGTTGATTGATGGAGACTGGAACTGTAAATTTAATTGCCCATTGATGGGACAAATAAAGTGGTTTGAATCTGAATTTCTTGTTCATTTTAATGCCTGGAACACCTACAGGTGCATTTGTTCGGACAAATAGAATGATGACAATGAAAAATAGCTCATAAGAGTTTAACTTATGAGTAGATAACTTTCCATTTTCCATAGTTTCCCAATAATAATAATGAAAATCACTTCAGTTCATATATTGTACCGATAAAAACAGTGCTTTTAGACATTCCATGTTTTCCTTTCTGTCTGTTGAGTCACATGATACACACAGGAATTAGCATTTTATTTCACAAGTATTGTTTTTGATGACTATTGATGGCCTAATATTTTTTTCCACAACTGTATTATTGATGTGTCTCTAGTTTTTAGCTGGACACAGTAGAATATTAATAACAAAAAATAATATAATTCAAAAAACAAAAAACACAGAGCAGTCAATACTATATGGAAAAATATATAAATGTTTTGGTGTGTGTATGAATTACCGGTCTTCCTATAATAATAAAGCAGGTAGGTTTGGCAAGAAGGCTCTCCCTCTCTGCATCATCTTCATTTAGACTGTCAGCTAACGGCTCCATTTTTGTTTCTTCAGATTTCTTCAAATACACACGGGCATAAAGACACGGGGGGAAAAAAACGACCAGTCACAATCCAGTAATAGCTACAGTTAACTCTATGTAACAACGGTTCACTTTACGTTAGCTTAGCTGAAAATAATAGCCATAAACTTGATGATAAACCTGTCAAACTTCCAAAACAAAAGTTGACAGGCCACTCGACAGAAGTGCACATACTTCTTATTTTTAATATTTACCATTTTTACTGCTTTAGTCCTTTTATAATATTTTGTTCACCAACAATTTAGCTTTGATGCTAACGTAACTTAATTAACCTACCTCGCGACGTTGCTCCGTAACCATAGCAACAGACAAACTGAAGAGATCGGCTAAAGATAGTAGTGGGATATGGAGTCTCTAAATTTAAGTGTTGCCAATTAAATACTTTTTTTTTAATTTTTTTTATTTTTTTTACATTTATTAATGTTATAAAGAAACATTTTCCCCGCTTTCAGTAAACCATATCTATTATTTGTGACTATAAATATTATTAATGCTTTTTATCTTTTTGTCCGTGCGGGACACCGTATCAGCTGATATGACTCATGTCAAACAGTCACCTGACTAAAACAAATGCGTGTATGCTAGCCGGAAAACGTTTGACTTAATTTAAGAACAAGTGAAGAAAAGTAGTTATTTCGAATGACAGTTGATATGAATGCCGTTATCCGCAAGGCAGCTAATAAGCCCTAACCCTAACCTTAGCTTGATATTTGCACAAAATACGTGTAGCAGCTAGCTTAGGAGTTACTAAATGACATAGGGCTGAGTATGTGTAGCCTGTTCGCTATTCAATATATACAGTATTATTTTAATCTATTGATTTAGATATCGTATCTAGATCCACTCTGCAGCTTTTGTGTTATTCATTCTGGGTTGTGACTTAAGAAGACACGAAGAAAAATGCCCCAGTCAGCGGGTGTCATCAGTGGGATCCAGAAGATGGTTCTGTATGAAACCAGAGCTGTAAGTCCTGCATCACATCTGTTTTTATTATTATTATTATTATTATTATTATTATTATTATTATTATTATTATTATTATTATTATTATTATTATTATTATTATTAGTAGTAGTAGTAGTAGTAGTAGTATTTAAAAATTTATTTATTTATTTATTTTTATCTTTTTTTGGCCATGCAAATAAACACAAGAAACAAAGGAAAATAAGGCAAAAACAGTACATTCAAGCACGGTGAATTCTGAATTATGCATGGTAGAGAAAGAGTAGGAAGAAATATAAACTTATTTAATCCTACCCCTCAAGTGCGTTTACATATTAATCACTAACTCAATACAAGAAAGAAGCAATTCATTGTCCCCATTTAAAGGCAAGAAAAACTCACAACTCCATGGAAGTTTTCAAAAATATATTCCAATGCACAACTGTAGGGTTTGTGTGAAAATAAAATGTCTTCGTGTCTCCATGGCAATAGTTTAAAAAAGATGATTTATATTCCAAGTTGTAATGTTTTTTAAACCTTGCATGGAAATGTGGATTTTAATGTGGACTTTAATTGATAAGACACACCACAGGTTTCCAAAGAGCACCTGTGGATAATTACCAAGAAAGCCTAGCAGCACTTCCATTTTGTTCTTTTAGAATACATTTCCCTTAAATTTAGCATTCAACTACAACTAATGCATAATGCAGTAATTGAGTTTATGCACAACAAAATGACTGTAAAAGTGCAATCATGAAAACAGACTCAACAATTTTCTTCTATAATTACAGTGTATATATCAATGCAGCATTATCATTAACAAACAGCCCTCATTGTCATCAAATAATGTTCCTCACAAGAATCAATTGTTTCTTTTTAAAAGCTGAATTATGTTTGATATTTTATCTACACACACAGTTTGTTCCACATTTTTGCTCCACAGATAGTGATACAGAAATGTTTTAATATAGTGCATGCTTTAAGAACATTTAAATGTGACTTTCCCCTTCCTCTCTTTTCACAAAATATGTCTTGAATATTGCCTGGCAATAAGTTAGTATATGGTTTATACATTATTTGAATAGTTTTGAACTCCACAAGGTCAAGGAGTTTTAAAGTTTTAGACTAAAAATAGTGGATTTGTTTGTTCATGAAAACCAACATTGTGAACAATTCTTATTCGTCTTTTTTTGCAGTAAAAAACATATTAAACAAATTAGAACTTTGATCTAATTTCCCCTTTATTCTGGCCAGGACTGCAATGCTTCTGGATAATTTGTTTTGTACATGTTTTGCATTAGTTGGTTATTTTCTCTACTGTCTGTTTATGTGTGAACATTGTCTTTTCACTTTTAAGATATTTTAAATCATGTTTCACATGCACAAGGCTGCATAAAATTAAGGACATATTTAATTTTTACACTTTCACTAAATAAAAGACTCAAGACACGACTCTCTATCTGCAATAATGGATTGAAGCCTCTGTGTCCAACAGTTTTAAAAACACTGTTGTCAAGTAACATTAAAAACAGAACAGACAATATTCAGGGAAATGATTTTTTTCTGATGAAAATTACTATTTAAACTGCTTGATTCAAACAGCTCCTAAATGTTCATACAATATCTAAAGATGTTGATGAAAGTGTATTTATTTGGTCATTTATAAACATGATTTTTTTTCCGTTTTCAATGAAGGTAGACCGCTTCAATTTGAGTGCATTCAGTATGAGGGCACTAGAGGGCAGCATAAGAACAGCTTACTGGTTTGCTGTTGCTCAGCTTCCATAACAATTAATGGATCATTCATGGATTTTTCTGTAGAAATTCAATATAGTATAGTGTAGTCTCTCAACACTGATTATTAAGATTTATATGTATGAAAGTTGTTCATAATCACAGCAATATATGTATAAACAAATACATCTGATAGTAAAATACATCCAATAGATGCTGTGTAGAAGACAAGATAAAAACTGTTGAAAGTCAAACAGAAATGCAAGTTATTTGTTTAAAATTTCTGTTCCTTCTGCTTCATAAGGTTCATAAGGTTTAGTATTAATAACATTTCCTACATTTTTTCCTAAATTTCCTTTTAATCAGAATCAGAATATTTTATTGTCATTGTAAACATGGTTTGCATCAGACATGTCTAAACTATTCCACAAATAGCCGGTGTGGCTGCAGGTTTTTGTTCCAACCAAGCAGCAGAACATCAAACTTGACTCAATGAATCAACTGATCTGAGTCTTCAGAGTCAATTGGTCAAACTGTGAACTGTTGGTTGGAAGAAAAACCTGTAGCCACACCGGCCCTCTGTGGAATAGTTTGGACATGCCTGATCTGCAACATTTACTGTGTAAATAAGTTTGGCTACTCCACACGGCTGAAGGCACATAATATACAATAGAACAAGTATTCAGAGAATGTCTAATCTCACTCCTATTTTGTCCCAATCTGAAGTTTCGATGACAACCTGTTCTTGAATTAGAGCCAATGAAGTGATTTTGACCTTTTTGGTAAATGCGGCCTTGACCTTTGACCTTTTGCAATATTGATAATTTTGTTATATGTATATATGCATCAGTGTGTGTAATATTATGATAATATATCCAGTATTGATTAAGTTATAGCGTGATATGTCTATGTTTGACACACACAAACAGTGTTACAGAAGTTCAGTTTACGACATGTCACCTTTAACCTCTAGAGATCTCAAAAAAATATTGGTTATGGGTGATAACACCAATGATGACAATTGTAGAAATCTTCATTCCACATCGTTTGGTACCAATCTGAAAGTTCTGTGACCCTCCGTTCTTGAGTTATAACCAATAACGTGATATTGACATTTTAGTTAATTGTGACCTTGACCTTTAACCTTTATTCAAAGTGATCATTGCATCTGCTGTACATTAGCCATATGTATATGCCCATGTAGTGTCATGGTGATATGTTAAGTCTTCATTGAGTTATAACATGATATGTCTCTGCAGACACACACACACACACACACACACACACACACACACACACACACACACACATTACCTTGTCTAACAAGTATCCAGAGATTGCCTCATCTCGCCCCTATTTTGTGCCAATCTCAAGTTTCTATGACAACCCATTCTTGAATTAGAGCCAATAATGTGATTTTGACCATTTAGTTAATTGTGACCTTGACCTTTGACCTTTACTCAAATTGATCATTGTATATTGATGCACATTAGCTATATGTATATGGACATGATATTTAATGGTGAAATCGTAAGTGGTCGTTGAGTTATAGCATGATGTGTCTCTGTGGACAAGCACACACACACACACACACACACACACAGACACACACAGACACACACACACAGACAAACACCCAACCAATGTTGGGTGAGATTGAAAATGAACAAAACAGTATAAAAATGGCTAAGAACAGTATAAAGTTGTAAATGTGCCTTATAGTGGAAGTGTGTGTGTGTGTCAGTCCTAAGTAGGTAATGACTCAGAGAGAAGAAAGCTGCACAATGAGGAGAATGCTTCATTAAGAGAGGAGCACTACTGAGTGTTTTCAGGGTCAAGAAAGAATTCTTCAAGCATTCATTGATATAATTCGGCATCATCAGTATTTTCCAGGCGACTCTTCTATCGTCCAGAATCCTTCACAGGACTGAATCTGTCCTTTGGATGATATTCTAGTATATTTCCTGTGTGATCCTCTACAGCTAAACAAAAAAAACAAAAAAAAAAGAACAAACCACAACTGCAATTTAAACAGAAGCGAAGAAGATTAAAGAGCCAGCCAGTTGACCAGCACAAAATACATTTAAATATTGATAATGGTAATTAGTTTTACACATTAAGCACAAGGAGACGTCTTTAGTTACACCATATAATTAACGCTGTACACAAAAGCAGTTCAGTGTGACAAATAATGAAACATTCAAAGGAAAATAAAACCATAAAAAAGATGCAATGAGAAAAGAAAGTGCAGAATAGATCACATTGCAATGAAAGAGACAAATGTAATTAAGGAGAAGAAGTAAACAGACAAACAGTTCCTTCACATGCATTATTTTCCTGGTAAATGTATTCAGTGGCTTTCTATGAAATTCTATTGATGTGTGTCAGTGTTTTATTGAACTGTTGAGGGCAGGATGTCGTCTGCACATGACTGTTCCGTTCATTAGTGCATTGATCAGCAGGAAGGAGGTGAATACCAAGGAAAGGATGCTTGACTTTGAAACAGTCGCCCACTATGACACTGGAATTAAAGGGATAGTTCAGTGTTTTACACATGAATTAGTATGTCATCAGTGTCTTTACTCTGGTGCACCCACAGTCACTTACCCCCGACAGTGTCCTGTGAGTCCAGTTCTGGTCAAAGTGAAAGTAGTCCCGGCAGGTTTGCTGGGGTCAACAAAATAAAATGTTTTTCTTCACAAAACAGTATGTTTGAATGAGTGATTTATTTGCATAACAAAAACTCACACCTCATAATTGCTTGGAGCCTCTTTCTCTCAACAGCGATCAATGTGCTGTCACTGCTAACAGTTGTGCACCTGCACCTAGCAGCCGCTAACACTGATGAACAAATGATAAAAGTAAGTTTGTTAAGGCACACAGCTGTTAGCAGTGACAATGCTAGCGCTATTCAGAGAAAGTAGCTCCAAGCAATTACAAGGTGTGAGTTTTTGTTCCATGATGGTTTTGTTATGGAAATAAATCAGAAATTCGAACACCTACTCTTTTGAGAAAAATACACATTTTACTTTGTTGACCCCAGGAAACCTACCGGGACTACTTTCGCTTTGACCGAAACCAGACCAGAACTGGACTCACAGGACACTGTCGGGGGTAAGTGACTGTGGGTGACATACAGATACATATGAAAAATACTGAACTATCCCTTTAATACAACCTGCAGAAGAAAATGCAACGTGACTCAACTAAATATTTTATATATATATATATATATACGCATTACTTGTGTCTTTTATTATTATTTAATTTAGTAATCTATTGTGTTTATGTTGTACTGATTGAAAGGAGATGCTCAAATGTCATTGTACATTGTTGTATGATGACAATAAAATCTGTCTGTCTGTCTGTTATTCATGAGCACCTTTCAAGTCAGTCAAGGACACTGTACAGCAAAAAACAAGACAATGCATAAAATACAAGGTAATAAAAACAGAATAAGTCAAAAAAGAAAAGAGTTTTCCAAACATTTAAAAGGTGTAGTAACAACAGGCAGAGTGGAATTTAGTTTTATATTATTTTTGTTTTTCTGGTAAGACGGATTTTAAACATGTGAAATTATCACTTTTTTTTTTTTTAAAAGCACTCTTAAGGCTTTTGGAAAAAGAACTATATTTATTTGAATGTATATCGAGTTTTATTTATTCATGTCTTTTTTGTTTTAAATCTTTTTTATGCTCAATTGCATGAGACGGGGGGCATAATTTCATTGTAACGTGTGTAATGACAATAAAGTTTATTCGTTTTTGAATTAAAGAAAGCAGCCCTGAAAAGGTGACATAAAAAAGTATGAAAATAATTGCACAACCTGCGGTGTAACTAGTGCGCTATTGTATTCAGTGACTGAATAAACCTGTTCAGTCATTCTAAAGGCCAATGCTTCCCTATTCACTATGAAGGTAACCCCAAAACAAATACTTAAATAAAGCACCTAATACTGTATACATATTATTAAAACCTGTGCGTTTTAAAATTAAATTCTGCTGTGTAAGTACAATATAGTTCCAAATACTCCATCGTAAAAACATTTTTCACAGGCAAGTCAAGGTAATTTTTATTTTATTGGTGGTTTTCTGTCATATAATTTTACGGAACTATTTTGGACAAAAGGACAAAAGGACAAAACACAACACAAGGAGGTGAGGAACAGTACAGAATGGTAGAAATGTACTGATACAGGCTGTTCCAAATGGACATACTGTGGTGATAGAAAATCTTTAGTCATCTTGTAGCTTCACTAAGAGCAGCTGAGGATGTACTGAGAAGAAAAACACGTTCTCATAAGAAACATGTTAGAATGTTTTGGACCATGTGAACGTCAGACTTCCATGTATTTGAAGATAGACTCTGTTCATTAACCTAACCAAACCCCCGAAGGAGAGAGGGGTAAAGACTTTGAGTTTGTTTGTTACTCGATCACATTTGATTTGGTCAAGTATGTTGATCAGTAGCGTTTACTTGTTTGTTTGCGCTCTAGTGACCACATTTCTGAAGCAAATTAGCTGTCATTTTATGAGAAGTTAGGTCAAAGGTCAAGGTCAATAAAACATTGGTCAGTGTCCAGTACTTGAACAGTTTTAATAGGATTGATTTCAAACTTCTTGGCAGTTTTGTACCTGAACGAGTTCATTGAACTATATAATATTTTTGACGAACGTGAACGACTCGTTCACTTTTGCCAAATGAACGGGAAGTTGTGAACACGGTTATTCTGGCATTTATTGAACTGCGCTCTTGTGTAGTTCACATTTCGTTCTCATCACGTTTTGTAATTATTGAGTCCTAATAAGGAATAAAATGGGATCAAAATACAGCATTATCATAGATGTTATTTTTGTATTATTCTGAGAGAGAGAGAGGGAGGGAGAGAGGGAGAGAGGGAGAGGAGAGAGAGAGAGAGAGAGAGAGAGAGAGAGAGAGAGAGAGAGAGAGAGAGAGAGAGAGAGAGAGAGAACAACAACCTATGTTGTAATATGCATTGTAATCTAAAGTGCTTTCATAACTTTTTTGTTTTTTTAACTTTTCTTTGTTACAGCGATATTTTTTGGTGGGGAGCAATCAGGCACAAACCAGACATAGAGTTCTGAAGATTGACCGCACAGAACCCAAGGATCTGGTCATCATCGACGATAAGGTGAGGCCTGAGTTTCTGCTAGACTTACTATAGTGCTAATGTATATGTTTATGTAATACAGTACAGTACGCTTGGGGGGAAATTGTACAATCACTCAGCCTGTCCCAAGTGTATTGTCGATGACGGCTCAGCTGATGAGTGCTGACTGCACCCCGTTCTTTTCTCTGTTGTTCATTACCAGGATGTATGAGCGAGAAGTTGATTTGTTTGCTCGTATTGTGGCCGATTATTATTATTATGATGTGTTTGCCGTTATGCAGCATCCATCACTAAATATCCATCACCCCACGCTCTCATTTCTGTAGGTATTACACTAACCTCTGAAAACATAGGTTTTTTTTGTTTTGTTTTTTTGAGTGGCACAGGATAGCACAGGGGTGTCAGTCATTTTAGTTCAGGGGCCACATTCAGCTAAATTTGATCAGAAATGGGCCGGACCAGTAAAATAAAAATGTATAAATAAAATTCAATCCCAAAGTGTTCATGTTTTAGAGCAAAAAAAAAAAAAAGGCAATTTACATCAGGAAAATATTTACATCTACAAACCATCCTTTCAAATGGTGTGAAATTGCACAAAGAAACTGAAATAAATGTGTAATTTAAACATTATTGTCCTTTAGTTTGTCATTTACATATGTTTATGCCCTTAAGAAACAAAAAAATAGAGCAATATATTGACAAATATAATGCCTTATATTAAAAATACATTACCATATATGGAAAAGCAGTGCGTATATTATCCAATATACTGCAATATATGATTTAATCATATATTGACAAATATAAAACATATATTGCACTGAAGACAAAAGCTGCCCTATATTTTTACGGATAGTTTAATTGAAAATCAATTTCTTTCTACATATATTGCAAAGTGCATTACTAAATATATAATTGTATTTAGTAATACACTTTGCTATGTGTATTACTACATATATATTAACATATGAGTACATATAATGTCATATATGTCTCAATATATGGAAAGAAGCAAATCCTTATGTATTTTTAACTATATTGTCATAATTCCACACTATCAGGTGCATTAAGTGAAGTCAAAATTATGAAATAAGTCAAAACTATGAGATAAAAAGTCAAAATCATGGGAATGAGATAAAAAGTCAAATTATGTGATTGATATTGTAATATATTTCCACAATATATTTTTCTTCTGTTCATTATATACATATATTTTTCTGATCAATTTCAGGCAGTAATATATTTATAGTCAGTATATAGAGAAATATATTTTTTGTTTCATAAGCTCATAAATGCACAAAACATTTAGTAACAGATTATAATAACAGATTATTAAAATTGTACTTAATTCTCTTAAGACATTTCAGGTTGTTCATATTTGAATGTGGAACCGCAATGAAAATAATTGATTCATTTATATTAGTGTAATTTTTAGATTACAATAATTCATCCAAAAGGCCGGATTTGGCCCTGGGACCGCATGTTTGACACCCCTGAGATGGTGTTTTATAAACAGAGTGTGTAGACAGGATAATGTGATGGAGTGGAGGAAAGAAGGTTTAAAGTGCATAATACAACCTCAGCTTTTTACTTTCTTTTTCTGATTTGACACACATACAGTAATGGAATAAAAGGCTGCTTAGACTGCCTTAAATGAAGGTCAGCTGAATATTCTTTAATAATGCGATATTACACAACTCCTGTACGTGTTCTACATTTAATATTTAATTTCACAAATACAGAAAAGATGAACATGAATAATAAAGGGACATAAATCATTACTCCATTTCCAACTTGTGGAGGAAAATAAAAAGGGAGAGAGGATCTGTTGTATGATGTAAAAATCTATCTATCTATCTATCTATCTATCTATCTATCTATCTATCTATCTATCTATCTATCTATCTATCTATCTATCTATCTGTCTGTCTGTCTGTCTGTCTGTCTGTCTGTCTGTCTGTCTGTCTGTCTGTCTGTCTGTCTGTCTGTCTGTCTGTCTGTCTGTCTGTCTGTCTGTCTGTCTGTCTGTCTGTCTGTCTGTCTGTCTGTCTGTCTGTCTGTCTGTCTGTCTGTCTGTCTGTCTGTCTTGTACAGCTCTCTCTCTGAAATGTAATGTAGAGCTCTCTCTCTCTCTCTCTCTCTCTTTGTGTAGTGTAATGTCTCTGTCTAAATGTTATTACTTTGTTAGGTTTCCAGTTATTTCCATTATAGCTATTGTACTATAGTTTTCTAGGTTGTATTTGTAAATCGAGGTCTTCAACTCAGTATATTCACAGTTTAAATAAGTGTTAAATATATTTTCTTTGGTACAGGGGGAAAACATAACATTTGTATTTTTCCCGTCTTCCATCCCTGATTGGCGGCTTGAGCTTCAAGGATGTGTTTGTGTGGTTTTTTTGTAGCATGTCTACAACCAGCAGGAGGTTCGGGATTTGCTGAGTCGACTGGATTTGGGAAACCGCACTAAGATCGGCCAGAAGGGCTCCTCTGGCCTGTCCAGGGCTGTTACTGCCCTTGGCATTGTGGGTAAGAAGTGCACAATTGTCCATCACCTTCCGCTTCCTTTTTTCTTTTCTGTCTTTGTTCAATAACCACTCAGATTGACAATGAAAACAATCCCCATTTGAAAGTATTAGTTTTGCAGATTTGAGTGCTGACCTGATTTTTTATTTTTTTTGCATACAATACATATTTCAGGAAATGAAATACGGTGAGATGAAAAGAACACCTGTCTTTTATATTTCACTATACAACAATATGACCGTAACATTACTTCCACCACTATCTTTTTAATGCTTCAGTTTGTAATAATGAAGTCTATTCAGAAGCAGCACAAACCTGTCGCATCTTCATTACTTTTCATTCCCGTCTGTACGTTCTTTATTCAGCGACACATTTTATGGTTGAAACTTTCTTACCCTAGTTCGTCCCTTTCATTACCACCAAAAAGTATGAAAGTTTCCTCATGCAAAGTTCACTGACAATAAGTTGTATTTAGTAAATACTGTATTTTCCGTAGTATAAGGTGCACTTAAAAGACTTTAATTTTCTCCAAAAACCACAGTGATGGATGTATGGATTAATTCTGGTTGTGACTTGGAATTTTCACTTTTTATCTTATAATTTAGATTTTTTGCCTTTTTATTTCACACATATATACATATATATATATATATATATATATATATATATATATATATATATATATATATATATATATGTATATGTATATATATATATATATATATGTATATATATATATATATATATATATATATATATATATATATATATATATATATATATATATATATATATATATATGTGTATATATATATGTGTATATGTACATTATTATGGTAATATTAATGTACATATATACATTATATATATATATGTGTGCTATAATATTATTATTATATATATATATATGTACATTATTATACATTATTATGGTTATATATATATACATATATATATATATATATATATACATATATGTATATGTAGATCAGTAGATGACGTCTTTATGGGTTCATCCCAAACCTCTTTTTTCTCGCTCTGTATCAACACAAGCCCACAGATGCTATGTCTGTTTTGTTCTTAAAGGTGCTATCTGCAATATTAACCCATGTAGGTCAGTAAAGGTTAAATGTGTTTTTTATCTCGGAAGCCTTAGGTGGGTCAGTCACACTGACACAGACATTTTTAACTTTGATGTCTGCTTCAAATAAGTGTTGTCTTTTGGTCCTACTGTGCCTCGGTGCGGTCACAAGCTGCTTTTGACGGAAGTCAGTGGGTCATCTGGAGTCAAAAGTGTTCAGTCAGTACAGGGTATTCTCCTTAGCTGTTCATAATACAGTATGTAATGATGACAGCCATTATACTAAGTGTATTTTTATGCACTTTTTTGTCGGACTGTTTTGTCAGTCTGACCCACCTATGGGAGGACAAACCCAAATGGAATTACCAGTGGAGCGTCTGTTAGGAAAGCGTGAACGAATGAATGAATATAAATGGGTCGTGGGAGTGTAGTTTGCTCTCACGCATCAGAACAGGCACGGAAACCTTTGTTTGGGATGCCTATACATGTTAAAACTAAACATGAAGGGTTTGGAGATGTTTATATTATGTGGAACTTGAAAACTTGAAAAAATATTCTGGTAAAAGTAGAAGTACTGATTAAAGGCCTTTACTGAAATAAAAGTAAAAAAGGACAACTTTTTAATTGTAATAAAGTAGAAAAGTAAACAGTAAAACTGCATTTTTTCCCTCATGAATAAAATAATACCTATTTAGCCAGAAAAAAAAACATGAAAGTTTCAAAAGTATGTACAATGAAAGTCTTTACCAGTGAGTTACTGTGTACATGATGTGTTTGGTTGGGTCACAGTATGGGGTATGGACAGAACATTTTGGAAACATTTAATAGTAATAAATAGGAGGTTAAAAAAATTGATAATTATGAGATAAAAAAATACTAAATTAAGAGATAAAAAGTAATCAATATGAGATAAGAAATGTGCACTTATGAGATAAAGAGTCAAAATTATAAGATAAAGTCAAAATTCTGACAGTCATAATTTCTCTCCACTGATTTACAAATGATTTACGTCTAGTTTAAAAAAAGTAATGAGTCAATTCTGAGAATGTAAAGAGTTTAAAGTAAGGAGTAAAAGTAAAAAAAGTTTCCAGAAAAATAATCAAGTAAAGCACAGATACGTAAAAATATACTTAAGTACAGTAATGAAGTACTTCTACTTAAAGGTGTTCCTTCATTCATTCTGAGCCAATCAGAGACGCCTCGTCACCGCGTTATGGTCTCTACACTAACTTTTTTTTTCAGGAGCACACGTGCCCCTAAATTAAAAAATGTAGGAGCACACAAAAAAAATAAGGGCACAAGTCGGTTTTAGTTTTAAATGTTTATTTATTTACAGTGCAGTACTTATGCACAGATGCCAACATTGTTGAATGACTGCTGTCATTTGTGTTAATTTAGAGCAGACCATAACATAACTTTGTATTATGGGATGCTTTGTCCTTTGATACATTTTAGAACGTTGTATTGGCTGCCTTGTTATTAGATCCATTTTAGAATGATTAACCCTTTAACTCCTGAGACTGAGACACAGTAAAAAAATAAAATAAGAGAAAATAAGCAACACAGTGAACAAAAAACAGTCAAAGTGATCAGTAAAATGAACAAAAATGAATAATAAACCAACAAAATAATATGTAACATGAACAAAGTAAGACACTAACAGAACACAATTAAAGAAAAATAATAAAATAAAAAAAACTGAAAAATAAACAAAATAAGCAACATCAACAGAAACTAATATATATTCACAAAATAAGAAATAACATGGAAAAAATTGCAAAAAACAAAAACCCACAAAACCCAAAATGAAGTAAAAAAAAAAAAAAGAATAAATAACTAGTGTTGTAATTTGGTTCCAGTAGTTTTAGTTTGGGCTTTTTCTTTTTCTTAATCACTTGCTTTTCGACACCTGTACATCAGTTCCATGAACAAAATTCTCAGTAAAATAACAGTTAAAAAACACTTGAATTTGTCTGAATTTTTAAACTAAACCATCCACTCAGAACGTGTCAGCGCTGACGCATCAGGAGTTAAAGGGTTAATCTTTCAATATGTGCCGTGTTCGTCTCGACTATGCGGAGCTGTTCACACACTTTTAATTCATTTCTAGTAGACTTTCATTAGCTCCTTAGGTCTGTGTGTGTGTCTTATTGTGTGCTGCAAGAAGCACTCACACATGTGCGACTGATTTGTTTTCCTCGTTCGCACGCTGAAATATTTGCTCGCAAATGTGAGTGAAATAGGCGCACTGTAGAACCCTGGTTATGGACATGTATGAGGAAGTACCGGTAAACTCTGTTGTTCCACCTCAAGTCATTTTTCTACCGTGAAAAAAACAACAGGAAACAAAACAGTCTGGATGTTTTTTAAATGGAACCAAGACTAGAGGTAAGATTGGACCTAAAAAAACGAGTCCGACCCGACCCAGGCCCGCAGGCATTAAAGCCCGACCCAGCCCGAGCCCGACGAATTAACTTGATTTGCAGGCCCGAGCCCGAAGCAAACGCGGAATTTCAATTTATCCCATAGTATTTTTGGCAGAAAAAAACTCAGGATTTTTTAAGAATAAAATAATCTACATATTTTTATTATCATGATAAATGCATTTACACAACGAAATAACGCTGGAACACAGAATAAGAGGCCAGACAGTGATAGTGAAAGACAGATCTTGATGCACAATCGCTTTAAGGATTGACATTTTAGGCCCGACCCGACCCAAATTTTGGCGCGGGTTGGGCTCGGGCTAAAGATCTTACCTCTAACCAAGACACAATGTATTCAATAACAATGAAGAACACAGTAATATTAATGACATAACCATGGAATGACTCCTTTAACTTACGAGCCATGACATGGAATTTTAACACAGAAATAAATGCATGTGTTTGAGTAAGGTCAAAGGTCATGTGATGTTCCTAAAGACCAGTGACTAATTTAAAAAAAATGTGGGTCAAGAAACAGGTTGGGTGCATCCGAGTTGCGGGCAGGCTAGTTAAAAAAACGGTCAGTTGCGGGTCGTTTCTACATGGACCGGTGCATCACTGTTACCTACTACCCCCTGCCTCACCCAGTGACCATCAGTGGTAGAGCAGTGGAGCTGGTGTCCAAATACAAATACCTGAGAGGACAGCTGGACATCAGGCTGGACTGGTCCAGCCACATGGACACTCTGTACAAGAAGGGTCCGAGTAGGTGGTACTTCCTAAGAAGGTTACGCTCCTTTAACATTTCCAAACCTGTCTTGTGCATTTTCTACAAAGCGTGTTGTCAGCTCTTTGTAGTTTGGGGTGGTCTGCTGGGGGCTGGGGGAGTCTTCTCACTGGACAGACAGAAACAGAGTGAAGACACTGGTTAAAAAAGCACAGCCTCCATCATCGGAGCACAGCAGGATACAAATTGAGCAGGTGGCTGAGGTGCGAATGCTCGATAAACTGACCTCCATTATCAGCAGCCCATCGCACTCACTTCACTCTCAGGGTGTTTTTGACAAAGCACCTTCAGCCACAGACCCCCCCCCCAAAAGAAAAATATAAGGCTGAACACTACCAGAAGTCTTTTCTGCCAGCAGCAATTAGACTCTTCATTATGCAAGAGTGACCTTTTTAATTGGTAATAGTGTCTTTTACTCATCTTTTGATGGGTAATTGGGATCTTTTTAATTGGTGATAGTGTCTTTCAGTCATCTTTTTATGTGTAATCGTGTATTTTAGTGATCTTTTTATTTGTAATAGTTATCTTTTTAATTGGTAATATTGTCTTTTAGTCATCTTTTTATGGGTAATGGTGATCTTTTTATGTGCATTATCTTTTTTCTTGTGTGTGTGATCTGTGATGATGAACTATCTGAGTGTTTTCTTCTGCTGCTGTAACAAAAGCAATTTCCTTGAAAAAGAATTAATAAAGTTTCTATCTAACTACTTATACTAACTTTTTGAGTATGCAATGTGTTTACACTGGCAGTATGACATTCTGAGTATGCCAGAAGTTCCCAGATGCATACTAGATTCAACAGAAATGTTGAGTATGCATCATGAACTTCCTACTTGTAGTGACGTTACCCAAGATGCAATGCGACGTGACGTCTGATCATCACATGACCGTACAAATTCTATAAACGGGCGGGGATCAGTGTAAATGCTGGTGTCCAGATAGTAATTTGCGTATAGATTCACTTCTTGTTTACAAAGTTTTCTTAAAAATTAAATTATTAATAATGATTAAAAATAAAAATAAAATAAAATAAAAAAAAATAAATAAAAAAAAAAAAGAAAAAAGAAAAAAAAATATATATATACAAATAAATAGAAACATAATGAAAAATAAAAACAATTGCAGGACCTGCGAAAAAAAAATACATTTTTTAAATAAAAAATTAAATAAATAAAGACAAATATAATAATAATAATAATAATAATAATAATAATAATAATAATAATAATAATAAAAATAATAATAATAATAATAAGAAATACATTGAAAATTAATTAAATAAATAAATACAAATAAAATTTTATTAAATTAAGATCAATAAATAAATAGTTAAAATAAATAAATACAACATTGAAAATAAATGGAATAAATCAACAAATACATACAAATAAATACAAAAATAATAAAAGATTAAATAATAGTAATTGCAGAACCTTTGTGACTATTGCGCACACATACATTATGATGTCAATGCTTAAACAATATATCGTGCAGCTCTAGTTTGTACCATAATGATCCTGAACTTTGTATATTTTATTCCATGTTCAGGTTCTATTAACAAAAGGCAAACAGAATTAGAAGTACTTTTGTACATTTCAAACTTCTACGCCTCTTCTCCATCTTCATAATGTACATGTTTCAAATTGTAAGTGAAGTTGTTTTTTATTTGACATGCATTCAAATTGTTAATTGCTGTCTTTTGTGTAGCTTAGTAACTAACCAGAGTATTTGTGATTTAACACACAGAGGTTTTTTTTTATCCTTGACAATGATGTTTTAGCTGAATTACATAAAAACAGTTTTACCTTCATGAGGCAAATATTTCTCATAATATTTGAATAATTCAAACCCACATGAAGACCTTCAGTGTCATATTGTCTATTGAAGGTCATACAGTACATGATTCAAATAACACACTGAAGAACTAAAAATACCACAATAACTAAAATGTTTATTTGGTCTGGTTTGAATTCTCAAAGACCTAAATTAACTGAATAGTAGTTACGACATAAAGTGAAAAAATAAAACGCAGAAAATAAATCGTCTGGATAAATTGCATAACTAGTTACAAAACATTGGCGTGAATAACCTCATTTGTCGGTCAGTGTCACTGCTCAATAGATGACCTACAAATCGGCTTCGTAGGATTTTTTTTTTTTTTCTTGGTATCGACCATGTTAAAGGTGTCCTATTTAGCTAAATCCACTTATTAGTCATTGGTTTATGTAATAGTCCACAAAGGTTTAATTTGAATCCTCCAGCTCCTGCAAAGCTATATTTAGCTATATTCCATCCAAAAATATATTGGATTTCTATAACCTGTTTTAATTATTTGTATTTATTTATTTATTTTACATCAAAACATGGTTATATACTGTAATTTCTGGAGTATAATTTACTCTGGTAGCCTGGCTATCTCTATTCATTCCATGTATGGGTCTAGTGGTGCTTCATAGTGAGGGGAGGCGGGGCTAAAAGCTTGTCTTTCAAATTCCTCTATATGCAATAGGACGCTACTGCAACCAATCAGTGTAATCTTTGGGATGGCGTAGTTAGAGCGCCTGAAAGTTGACGGAGGAGCCTGGAGAAAGTTAGGAATGACTAAACAAAATGGTGGATTATGGAGCTGAACGACTGTTGTTGCTTCTGTAAAAAGAATTTTCTCACATTCTTCACTCATCTGTGATAAAAGGAAATCTACACCTTTTGTTGTTCTTCTTCTATGGTTGTTTCCGGTTGTTTCTCTCTGAATCGTTGCAGCGTCACTTTGTTACTCCCGCCCTCTGACTCTATACTTCACTGTGAGTGGTCGACCAGTTTCAGGGAAATCTAGACGAAAGTTACATTGAGTGAAACTAGACTACTATGGTAACACATTAGATCTGCCACTAGGGGGTTCTAGCGCTGCTAGGCTATCCCTCTGGAATATAAGTCACACAAACTAAAATATACATACCATATTTTTCTTACTATAAGTTGCAGTTTTTTTCATAGTTTGGCTGGAGTGACTTACAGTATATGTGAAATTATTAACACATTATTATATAATTTTGCATGTTATTGTCACACTGACAACTGCAAGAGGGGGTTCTAGGCCTGTGTATCAGTACTTGCTACTTCTGTACCTCTGAAAATGGATAATTTCAAAATTAGCGGTAACTGAACAAAAATGGTGTGGGAAAGAAAATTATATTCTGCAGATTACAAGCTGCAAGTAGTGAAATATGCAGCCAAAAATGGTAACGAAGCAGCAGGAAGAAAGTTTAGAGTGAGTGAGAAACTTGTAAGAGGTATTAAGGAAAGGTCTTAATGAAATGAAGAAAACAAACATTAAAAAAGCTAATTGCGGGCTAAAAGCTAGGCAGGTGCTACTTATCACCAGAAAGAACTGAAAGGGCTTCAATGAAAACGCAAAGGAGCGGAAATGGAATTGGAAAGGGCCCATTGTACCGAAAAGAAGCTAAGAGGGGTCCTTTTCGGTTCTATTTGTGGTCCTTCCAGGTCCTTTCTGGTGATTGTTTCCGGTTCCATTTCAGCTCCTTTACGGTCCGTTCCCATTCCAGTTTCCACATGGGTGCTTGAACAACGTGCTGTTGGGAGAGGCTATAGTTATGCTATAGTTATCTGAATAACTGCTAATATATTGCGCTAACATACCAGGCATGTTCTAAGTTTGTTGTTTATGTATCATCTAATGTTAGCTGAACATGTTACGTTAGCATATGTTAGCATACCTTACACCTATTCAGCCTGTTGTTCTGTAGTCTCTTTATATTTTAAATTGCCTTTTAAGATCAAATGTCTGTTCTTGGTGTTGGATTTTATCAAATAAATGTCCCCCCAACTTGTATAGGCAAGAAAATATGGTAATGGAACAGAAATAAGGTTGAAGACAGACCTGTGGAGTTGAATTAATGGATAATTGTGACTCAAGCATAGCATTTACATTTCATTTAGACCACAGGGAAAGGTTTTAAAATGCATAATTCTACGCTAGTGTTCAAAGTTATTGCGTTTTGTTCTTGAATACCGAAATATTGAAAGCATAGGTTTACCGTTAGGCTCCTTCTTTTTTCATTTTTTTTATTACTATTATTATCTGTTTTCTTTGTATTTACTTATTCTTTTATGTATATATTTTTATTTTTTTTTGTATTTCGATTATAAATGCTACTATATACATATAGTTTTTTTTATTATATATAATCATGCATACAATTCTTCTTATTTCCTAAAGAGGTGGTTAGCTATATGTACAAGCCTCGCTAATCTCACTATTATTATCCATTTATGTATTTAACTTATGTTGTTTTTCTTTCTGTCAGTGAGCATTATTGATGCCCTTTTTCTTACAAAAAGGAGAGGGGGAGAGAGAACAGTGTACCTTGTACCATGTCCTGTGTAATACTCCTTGAGACTGTTCTGAATAAAAATTTGAATTAATAAAAAATATGCCCAATTCCGTTAGAAAAAGGAAGCGGGTTCATCACTTCTTTCCAGCAATGGTTTTATTTCCTTGAATTTGCACCTCTGTTGCTTTTAAATAACACACAAAAAAAACACAATTAATGTTGTAAGAATGACCAGTACAGGTGTTAACAAATTCAAAAGCCAGAATTCAGACCTGTAGTTGAATTTCCGGTTGTTATTTTCTACAGGCTTTGTACGATTCCTGGAGGGGTACTACATCGTGTTGATCACCAAACACAGAAAAATGGCTGACATCGGCGGCCATTCCATCTACAAGATTGAAGACACCAGCATGATTTATATTCCAAATGATTCGGTCCGAGTGACTCACCCTGATGAAGCAAGGTACTTGTTTTGAGTCTGTGTATGGTTAATTTTTCAAAATAAAACCAAAGATAAGACAATAAAACAACAAGTAATTTCTTCATTATTTGTTTCCAAAACCAAAATGAAAAAATGGATAACAATGCAGTTTTTCACTTTTCTTTTTTGTGTTTGAATGAATAATGGACAAAAAAAACAGATAACAGCTGTTTTCCATTTTATCCAATTTTGACCTGAAGCAAATTGAATAAACCGGAATTGTGCGTGACCTGCAGTGACAAACATGTAAACCTACGTCCTATTTGGGAAAACTAAGAGGGTCACCTTAAGACCTGAAGATATGACCATGGAGAAATTTAATGTTGTATTCTATAATGACCTTCAGTCCAGTGGACATGTTTCTTTCAGTTGTTAAGATTAATTTCCAGTTTACTCAATTTTCTTCAGGTCAAAATTGGATAAAACGGGAAATGGCCGTTATCCGTTTTTTCTATTATTCATTTAAACACAAAAAGGAAAACTGAAAAACGCATCACTATCCTGGTTTTTTTAGGGGTTTTGGAAACAAATAATGAAGAAACAAGTTGTTTTTTCATTGTCTTTTTACCGTCGCCAAGTCCGTTTGACTGTCACTAGGATTGCACAAAATGTTCTAAATGGATTTTGTTAAAGTTTTTACGACATGTTGGGGGTGTCACAAGGAATAAATGATTTAATTTTGGTGGTGATCCGGAAGAGACCCTGGATTCTGGATCACTTTTTACATTGCGCTAAACAGAGAATACATTTCAAAGTGATCCAGAATCCAGGATCTCTTCGGGATCACCACCAAACTTGATTAATTTGTTCCTTGTGACACTCCCAACACATCCTGAAAATTTTATCAAAATCCGTTCAGAACTTTTTGCGTAATCCTGGGAAGTCTGTCTTGGTGGAGGTTTGCGCTGTCAGTGCTTTTCTAGTTTTTGGTTTTATTTTGAAAAATGAATGAACGAATGATACACAGATTGTTTTGTTCTCTTTAATGTACAGTGGATATTATTACTGAGAATGGGGGAAAAAAATGACTTCAGGTAACAAATTGGTATCATTCCACTTCGGGATAATCCAATATAATTATTACTGTAATGTCGTCACAGAAGCAGAAATTCTAGAACTTTTCAGAAATTTTATGAGGATTTTTTCCCCCTTGTAGATATGTGCGGATCTTTCAGAATGTGGACCTATCCAGCAACTTCTATTTCAGGTGAGCTGGCCCACCCTGATTTCACTTTGGCATGTCCAAAAACTGTCTTCTGGATCCACCACTGAAGCTAACCTACCACATATCATATCCAGATTAAAAAAATATACAATATTTTGCACTTTACAAATACACATTAAGCTTGTTTCCACTGTTGTAACTTCCGGGACTTTTTTGGGGGACGTATTTGTGACCCGGGTCATAAGTTAGCCCGGTCCTCTCAGGTGTTATGTCTCCATACACTTTCGGCCCTCGAAGAACCTTGCGATTATGTCATCATATTGTGTTGGTTGCTATGGAAACGTCACTAACAAAAAACTCCAAAAACAAAGCGGTAGCAGAGGAGGAAATCGCAACAAAATCGGACATGGACAAAAACGAAGATGGGGGATGTTTGTTGTGCTTGTGCTGTTGCTTTACATAGTAATGATATGAGAGAGTGAAAGAAGAAGAAGAAGAGTTGTTGTCAAAGAGGAAGAATTCCATAGAGATAATCGAAACAGAGTTGGAAAAGCCAATAACCAATCTGCGTGACGCTACCGGGCCGGTCTCGAGTACTTTGAGCAGGAACTCCATTGGTTCCTGTAAATGTTCCAGGAGGCGGCCCCATCGGAACGGCCCGGTCAGTGGAAACATGTGATTACTGTGAAGTTCCTTTAAAATGGCCCAGAAGTTCTGATTGTGGAAACACGCCTATTTTAATCATTTTGTGAAATGTATTCAGGGTTTTCATCAGGAATTTTGTACAGTTTAATGTTAACCGGGATGTCCCAACATGTCCCAGCATGGACAGTAGCCCAATAGCAGATGCTCCAAATGCTGGTGATATAGGTCAGTCTTTCACTCACAAAATGATCCAATTCAAATCTCGAATCACAGACTACAATCCAATTCAGGGTGATTCGTAAAAATTAGCAAATGATTTGATTCAAACCGATTTCATTCAGTTTGATTCAAGACATAAATGAACCTAGTCGATAAAAACAACTGCACATGCCATTATCTGTCACAATAAGTCTCACAGCACCAGCTGCCCCAACAAAGAAGTTTACTCACTTAAATATGGAAATATTAAGCAAGCAAATGTGCTCAAAACACAATCCCACAACTGGTACGGAAGTGTAACGGCCCTGATCGCAGCGTAACATTTTGAACTGACAGCGTAACATTATGTTGCACTGAAATGCGCTGGCTAGAACCCTGGTATTTAATGTACTGTATCTTCTCGACTATAAGCCGCCCCTGTGTATAAGCCGCATCTTCTGTATTTAAAAAATATAATAAAAAAAGAATATACAAGCCACACTGGGTAAAAAGCCGCAGATATCTATGTTGAAAAATCATATATTTACTGCATGTACTGAAGGATTTTGAACTGTAAATGTAGTTACATGTATGAACTTGAACAGATTTTTTTTTCCGAACAGTGCCATGTACTATGGCAGGAGCTTTGCTGATTAAAATGGAACAGAACCAAGAGGAAAATAATCAGAATTTACCGTATTTACCTTCATTTCTCCTATGTTTTAAATCACAATTCACTTCAATTATCTTCACTGAAACTCGTGAAGTCGTCTTCTTCTGAGTCACAGTTGAACAACCTCAGAAGTGTTTCATCACATCTGTCTCCACGATGAAGGGCTGAGGATTTGAAAAATAATTAACATTTGCTAATTTGTCGTTCATGTTTTATCTGCTAAAGAAAAAGTAGCGTATTCTTCTTTGCGTTGATTGTTCTTTGTAGTTTTGATTCTAATTCTGGTTAGAGCACCCCTAGTGGTGGAAGAAACCTCCACAGAATAGAAGCACCTTCGTATAAACCTCATGGTTCAAAACATATGAAGAAAGTAGCGGCTTATAGTTCAGAAAATAAGGTAAATGTGTACTTTGCAGGACTCCAAACAGAATGCCTATGCCCTGCTCCCATGACCACACCTCTCCATTCCCACATGCTCCCGAAAGACGTTGTCAAATAAGGGCTCCTAATGAACAGTTTATGTAAACCACAGGGAAATAATTTAAAATGTATTATTCCATTTTTTGAAAAGTAGAATATCACTCCTTTAAAGGTGTCATTTCATTGTTATTTCATTAATATTACTATATTCTCCATTGTTATTGAATACATTGTGTGTTGGTTCTAGTCATTAAAACATCTAGATTGTTTTGTTTCCGGCTTTTTTTTCACGGTAGAAAAATGACGAGGTCGAACAACAGAGTTTACCGGTACTTCCTCATACATGTCCATGACGTGGTCACGAGGTGTCTCTGATTGGCTCAGAATGCATGAAGGAACACTCCCCTCTCCCCTTGCTCTCCGTGTGTATTTACCTTTACCAGAGTAACATCCAGCTAGGTTTTATGCTGTTGCTTGTTCATGCAAGGAGAAAAACGAGGCGTTACTTCCACAGAGACACATGAACCCGTCTGATCCAACAGTTTTTTCCAGTTCGTGCAGCAGCTACTGTGGTGCCATCTTCTCTTGTAGATGCTAATGCTAATGCTACTTCAGATTTCCTGCAATGGGGGACAGTTTTAACCCCACATGGGTGACACTAAAGTCCATCTGACGTCAGATGGACCGTCTTTTTCTGGGTCCCTGGTTCCTGTTTTTGTTTAGTGTGAATGCAGTATGCAGCCAGTGGAGGTGATGAACCACTGTCAAAGAGCATGTGTTGGTAAGTCTGGGTGAGCCATCACCATGGTAACGCTGGGTGAGCCTTCAGATTCCAAAAGGAGAAAAGTGGAAAAGTAGTTTTCAGCGGAATGACACCGTTAAAGTATATCTGTCCTTTATTTCCTGTTTTGTGACACAATGTCTCCTTTTCTTGGTTATCGCTGCAAAGCCTGAAAACGTGTTTTCAGTGGAAATGAGTCACTTAAACATGTATTAGATTAGTCACGTTGTTATTATTAGCAAGACCAAGTGTCTTTTCTGACTTGTGCATGCTTTCTTAAACTACCTACATGTCGAATCACATGTATGATGTGTGTGCGTCATACAGCTACAGTTACGACCTTAGCCATTCGCTGCAGTACAACCTGACGTTGCTCCAGAGGCCGTATGAACTGTGGTCATCACCTGCTTCTGCCACTGAGAAGGAGGTGCCTACAAAGAGTAAACAAGACAGCTTTGATATCTTTGAAGATGAAGGTCTTCCTACACAAGGTTAGTGGAAGTTGACCCGTACTTAGAAGTACTTGTGGATAAAACAGTTTCTCATTATAACCTCTCACCTTGGGTGGGTGGACTTCCTGCAGACTGTTAGTGCACATTCTTGAAATGTTACATAAATATTATACTGTGTACTACAGCTGCACAATATATTGTTTGAGCATCGATATCGCAATGTACGTGTTTGCAATAGTCACATGACAGGTTCTGTTCATGTAGGAGACGAATGAACTCAACACTTTCTATCACCCCAAAACCAACAAGAGAAAATCACCCAAAACCAACAAGAGAAAATCACCCCAAAACCAACAAGAGAAAATCACCCAAAACCAACAAGAGAAAATCACCCAAAACCAACAAGAGAAAATCACCCAAAACCAACAAAAGAAAATCACCCCAAAACCAACAAGAGAAAATCACCCAAAACCAACAAAAGAAAATCACCCAAAACCAACAAGAGAAAGTCACCCAAAACCAAGGCTCACTGCCAGAAATAAAAGCAGGAATTATTTCTTTTGATGCATTTATTTATTTGTTTTTATTAATTTTTTTATTGTGTATATATATATATGTATATATATATATATATATAAATGTGTGTGTGTGTAATTAAATAAATACATGTATGTATTTATTTAATTTTATTAAAAAATATTTATTCATGTATTTAGATTATAAGTACAGAGTAGAGCTGCACAATATTAGAAAAAAACTGACATTGTGATTTTTTTTTTTTTATTTTAACCCTGCGATATATATACTGTAGCAATATGAAAAAATCCTCAGGAGTAAAGAACCGCCGTGTGGTGACGATACTAATGGTCAAACAGATTAGTGGTCGACGGAACATACATTTCAGTGTCATCCTTCTTGTAGTTGAAATACTTAGTTAATAATTAAAAATAAATAAATCAACAAAATAAAAATTAATAAATGAATGAAATTAAGTACTTCATAAATGAATTAAAACGACATAAAATAAATAAAGAATAAATGTACAAAAAATAAATACAAATAAATCTCCAACAAAAATAAGTTAAAAAGAAAGTTAAAAAATAATCAAATGATAAAAAATAAAACTAAATGAATAAAAATAAATTCAACTGAAAAACATTTATATAATAAAAATAAATTTACAAATTTAAAAAAGACAAAAAATAACTACAAATTATTGCAGGACCTGTGATGTGACTATTGCGCACATGTACATTGTGATGTCGATGCTCAAACAATATATTGTTTGAATGTAAAATCACTGATGGACCCAGTTAGAAGTTTTGGGTTTCTGTGCACAGAGCTGTCGAACACGTACAGTATATAGTCATTCAATTCTAAGCATTCATCTCACTCAAATAATTTTTAACACCAGCGTTCTTTAAAACTGTCATTTACTTATCTCACCTTACCCTCCATTTTTAATTTCCTGTTTTCTTGGTAATAATTAAGTCAGATGACAGTTCAGTAAAATGATCCAGAGGTTTTATGTGTTTGTACCTTTTACGCTACAGTGGTTTACGGCCTCCAGAACGAGCCGTACTACAAATACGTGTGGAACGGGAAGCTGCTGGAACGAGTCAAGGACATAGTGCATCATGACTGGCTCATGTACATAATCCACGGCTTTTGTGGCCAGTCTAGTATCCTTTTATTATGTCGGCTTCTGCATAAATGTCTGTTCTGCTCTTGTTTCTTTTTAAGTCATTAATCAGAGTGTCTGCAGGGTTTTAAAAAGTATTCAAAAAAGTGATCAACCAAGAATGCAAAATGTTATGACCATTAAAAGTATTACATTTGGTCAAAAGGTATTATTTTTTTTTTTTAAATTAGTGTTTTTTTTGCCTTTTGGACAATGAGTTGTTCCATTATGATAAATTTAAAAAGATCTTACTTGTGAAGTTTGCATATGTTCATTTTTTGCAGCGAGATTTAAAACTGTGTTATAGAGCAGTGCTATAAATGGAGTTTACCACCACCAGAGGGAGCATATGAGAGTGAATGAATAATGGGTCACTCATGTGAAGCACTTTGAGTGGGCAAAAAAGCGCTATATAAATCCATTATTATTATTATTATTATTGTTATTATTATTGTTGTTGTTTTGTTGTTGTTATTGTATTGATTATTGTTGCATTATGCACATGTTCGAAATAAATCATTCAAATTAAATCAATTATTATTTTTATTATTAGGATTATTATTATCAAAAAATGTAGCCAAAATGCATTTTATTCCGGATAATTCCTTTAAAGGGGTAGCTCAGTATTTTTCACATGAATGTGATTGTTATTAGTGTCTTTACTCTGGAGCACCCACAGTCACTTATCCCCGACAGTGTCCTGTGAGCCCAGTTCTGGTCTGGTTTTGGTCAGAACGAAAGTAGTCCCAGCAGGTTTCCTGGGGTCAACAAATAAAATGTGTTTCTTCTCAAAACAGTATGTGTTTGAATCAGTGATTTATTTACACAACAAAACCATCACGGAACAAAAACTCACACCTCATAATTGCTTGGAGCTACTTTCTCTCAATAGCGATCAATGCGCGTTGTCACTGCTGACAACTGTGCGCCTTAACAAAGTTAAGTTAGTCAGTTGTTAGACAGTGTTTGCGGCTGCTACGTGCAGGTGCACAGCTGTTAGCAGTGACAATGCACATTGATCGCTATTGAGAGTAGCTCCAAGCAATTACGACGTGTGAGTTTTTGTTCCGTAATAGTTTTGTTATACAAATAAATCATTCAAACACATACTGTTTTAAGAAGAAACATGAGAGAGAGAGAGAGAGAGAGAGAGAGAGATATTTCTGATCTAGCAGGATTTTGGTTTTGTACATTATAGCGATGGTTTTATCAATAATATGTTGCTTTTGAAAAAGAGTGCAGCACTGTAAATAGCAATGCGATGTTCCCATGGACAGGACTGTTCACACTGTATGTGAGTGGCAGTAATGTAGTCTTTTGTCTGCACTCCCCCTCATATCTGAGTCGCTCACTTGTTGAACTGTGCACGGCCTTCATCGAAGCACGTGGACAACACTGTGAGCAAGAGTGTGTGTGATTCACCGCACAAAAACAAGTATTATGGCAATTAAGCAATGGTTATCAGGTATGTAAACACTGTTACTTGCATAATCTCACCATCTGCTAACTGCAGAGAAAGGCGACTGAGTAAATATTTATTCAGATGAAGACTAGTCCCGTGTTTGTACATATGCACATTTTTGTGTGATTTCTGTGTTTTCCGTTTGCCTTTCATTGTCGTGCTACAGCTTCTCTCTTTAGACTACAGTAGACACACATACTGCACACGGATCTGTGTTGAGATTAACATGAATTATTACCTTTGTATTCTCTGGGAAACTTTTGTAGTATTGATGCATGGATTACTGGTGCAGTGGAGCCTTGGGCTACACTACAGCTGATTTATGATGGTAAAAGTCAGCCTTGGGTTACTTCTATTAAACATTTCAATCATTTTCCATCAACCAACCCTTGCATAAATCATATTAGTCATTGTAAAATTGGTGAACTTGTTGCATTTTATTAGGAAATAGTTGCCCTTTAACCCTTCGATGCATGAATTATGAGAAGGTAGATGCTAGATTGGATCAGCTGGATGGACGGGGGGGGGTGCACAGGACGTTCGATGCGATTTCAATACTCTGAGATAGGTCAAAGAGGATCGTAACAGTGTAAATTGTTAACGTAATGTCACACTGAACTGTTGAAAGAAGATGATCTTGAACAAAAACTAGGTGTGCAATTTACCATTCATTTATTATTGTCGAGGTTTTTAAATATAACTGACTGAACATTGTCAAACATATCTCATTGAAGCCTTATTTTCACTTGCATCACAAATGGTAGCAGAGGCTTTTGCAAATAATAATGCAAGACAGCGAGCCAATAATGTATCACTGTTAATTTATTATTTTAATGTCACTTTGCAGTTCGGTATTTTTCACATGAATCTGTACGTCATCACTGTCTTTACTCTGGTGCACCCACAGTGACTTACCCCCCCACAGTGGATAAGTCTGGTCCGGTTTTGGTCAAAGCGAAAGTAGTCCCGGCAGGTTTCTTGGGGTCAACAAGATAAAACATGTTTGTTCTAAAAATAGTATGTGTTTGAATTAGTAATTTATTTACATAACAAAACCCTCACAGAACGAAAACTCGCACCTCATAATTGCTTGGAACTACTTTCTCTCAATAGCACGTAGCAGCTGCAAACACTGCCAAACAACTGATGAAAGTAGTTTGCTAAGGCACACAGTTGTTAGCAGTGACAATGCACATTTATCGCTATTGAGAGAAAGTAGCTCCAAATAAATTATAAGGTGTGAGTTTTTGTTCCGTGACAGATTTTTTATGCAAATAAATCACTGATTCAAACACATACTGTTTTGAGAAGAAACACATTTTAGGGGTAATTTACACGAGGATGATTGCAGCTAAATGCAACGGCATATTTTGTCAAAAGTGCCGTTCATTTACAAATCAAATACAATTTTCTAATCTGAAGACTCCTTCCAGAATGGGATGTATTGAAGACGTGCGTCTCCGTCCAAATGGCAAGAAAAGCACATTCAATTCAAACATATGTTTACGTCGCATTCACTTTCATGTTACATTCATACACTGAGCAGGTAAAGCAACAAACATGTCGAACAATCTGGATCCCACAGATCTTCCAGCTGCACTAGCACTAGCATTAGCATTAGCATTAGCACTAACAGCTCTAGTAAATGTACAGGAGTCATTTCAGTTATTGTACAGACATTACACACATATCATAGCTGAACAGAGACGGCTGGACAATTACATATGTCAAAAACATAAAAGGACATAGCCGGCCCAGCAGGCATATCCAATTATATTTCACCTACTGTTGCGTCTTCGTATAAATAAGGATTTCCTCCTAAATACGTTTGTCTAAACGCAGTTGACAAAAGTGTAGATGAGACGCCACCTTAGCGTCTTTAGTTGTCATTGTCTCCCTAACTGGGCTCACAGGACAGTGTCGGGGGGTGGGGGGGGGGGTGTAAGTCACTGTGGGTGCCCCAGAGTAAAGACACTGATGACAAACACATTCATGTCAAAAACTTAATTTAAGAACAGACCAGTTACAGTAATGACATGAACTGTCACTGGAGTGACCAGTATGCATCAAAGGGTTAAAATGATTAATATGATATGATAATTTTTTTGGTGGATTTATATTTTCCTACTAAATTTGATAAGTTTATTGTATAATGCAGAAAACTGATAAAGTGATGCAGGTCGTGGCAGTAATGCTATCATCAGTTCTGTCTCTCCTCTCCCACTGTGTGGGTGATTTGAATGTGGACGTTTCCAGGAAACCGCTCAACGCTGCAGCTTTTGGAGAACATTAGTGGACTAGTGGGTGCAGTTGAGAGAGACTTGGCAGATAGGCTCAAAACTAAGTTGAAAGTGATGGGGACGTGTGATTTACATTGGAGCAAAGGTAAACAGGGAGGTTACAAAAAAGGCTACATGTGCTGTTTTTTAATTTATATATTATTTTTTACAGCTAACTACGTTTTTTTAAATCTCATATTCAATACAACGTGAGTTCATGTAACAAATATATGGCAATATATTGAAAAATGTAATGCATTATATAAAAACATATATTCTCATATATGGAAAAGTACTGCATATATTATCCAATATACTGTAATATATACTTTGATCATATATTGACAAATATAAAACATGTAATACACAGAAGACAAAAGCTGCCCTATATTTTTAGAGATAGTTTTATTGAAACTCAATTTGTGTATTACTAATTATATAATTATTTATTATGTTTATTTTTATTTAGTAATACACTTCGCAATTAACAATTAATTCATATTAATAGTGGCTCAAGGGAGAAAACAACTTCTTTTTACTGATATATGTGTGCATCATATATTATTAAGTTTATTACTAAATATATACTAATATATACAAGTACATATATTGTCATTTATGTCTCAATATATGGAAAGCAGCAATGCCTTATGTATTTTTAACTATATTATAATATAGTGACACAATGTTTTTTTTGTATATTATATACATACATTTTTATGTTCAATTTCAGGCAACAATAAGTTGATAGTATATGGAGAAATATATTTTGTTATTGTTATTTAGTAATGACTACTTAGAAAAAAATGACTTTGAGATTACAGTTATTTTATAGTAATTTCAACAACAGTATTGTTTAGTATTAGTAAACGTATCACTATTATTATTAATATTATTATTAACTATTACTTAATATTAGTAGTGGCTCTAGGATAAAAAACCCTATTGAGTGCAATTCTATAGTAGTAGAACAAAACTAATACTCAACTAAAATATGTGTAAAATGTCAGTATATGTTTCTAAAGATTAAAGTGTGTGTTGTTTTGGTCATTTGTGATTATTCCTCCTTTACCCACACCTGCAGAGCTTCTGATCTATGGCCGTCCTGTTCACATTACCCTCATTGCCAGGCGGTCCAGTAAATTTGCCGGGACCCGTTTCCTGAAAAGAGGAGCCAACTGTGAGGTAAAGTGAAGTGGTTGCCAGGGTAACGTGGAAGAATAGATGGAGGGTTCTGGACTAAGAGCAACCAGGATGATTGAGATGAGTCATGATAATCCAGGGGGGGTGATTTGACCCACTACCTCTTTCTTGAGCATGATTGAGTGTGTGTGCAAGTGATGAGTGTGTTTATTTTTTTAAGATTTGCTTTGACAGCTGCAGTCGCTAAGTACAGTCAGATGCTAATGATCAGGGTCGGTTCTGGTCAACGTGGTGGCCTAGGCGAACACTAGGCGAACACCCTTCTTTTCTGTTTGTGGAATTAGCAATGAGCATTTGTAAACAGTGTCCATGAATAATCACTGTCAATGTTTAATGCTTTTCAACACTATAAGACGTCCTGGATTATAAGGTGCATTAAGTGGAGTTAAACAGTCACAATAACTATTAACCTTGTTGAGTTGTAACACGGAACAAAATACACTTTTATTCTGCTAAATCAAACTTTAAAAGAGTCCAAATTCTGAGGTAAAAATTCTAAATTATGTGATAAAAAGTCAAAATTATGTGATTAAAAAGTCATAATTAAGAGATAAAAAGTCAAAATTCAGAGGTAAAAAGCCAAGATTTTGAGATAAAAAGCCTGAATTATTGGATAAAAAAAAGTCAAACTTATCAGCTTATGAAGCTGCAAAAAGAAGGTTTATATATATATATATATATATATATATATAATTTTTTATTTTTTTTTTCACCCTGCCTTGGACTCCTGCAGATTTAAGATTCACAATGTATCTTCATTTAATGAGAGGTTAAGAATAAATCATTCCACACAATCAACACAATTTAAAAAAATCTCATGTTTTCTGTCCTAGAGTGTGCACCTTATATATGGATCAGTTTTGGTAGTGCTTAGAAACTTGGAATTTTTACTTTTTATCTTATAACTTTGGCTTTTTATCTCATAATTTAGACATTTTATCTCACGATTTTGACTTAATTTAATGCACCTTATAGTCCAGTGCGCCTTATACCTCCATGAACAAGTTAAAATAAACCTTTCATTGACATTGCGCCTTTTAGCCCAGTGCGTCTTACAGTGCAGAAAATCCAATATATGTTTTTAAATACACCATTATATTGTTATATCCATTTTATTTTATGTCATAACATCATATACATATATATATATATATATATATATATATATATATATATATATATATATATATATATATATGAAAGCAGATCCTGAATGGTGGTTGATAAATGTCTCTGCTGTCTCTTCTTATGTTCTTCTTTTTCTCTTAGGGGGACGTAGCTAATGAGGTGGAGACAGAGCAGATAGTGAATGACGCCTCAGTCATGTCCTTCACAGCTGGAAGTTACTCCTCGTACGTCCAGGTGCGAGGTTCCGTCCCCTTGTACTGGTCCCAGGACATTTCCACCATGATGCCAAAACCACCAATACGACGTAAGACCATCAGTTTACACCCAGTTTCTTCTTTTTTTTTTTTTTTTTTTCTTCCTCATTTTGTAAACACCTCATTGTGGTTACAGTGGTTTTCAAATGGGGGTACGTGGAGGTACTGCAGAGGGTACGTGAAGCTTTTCAAAATTCTTTTAAAAAAGAAGTACTGTATTTTGCGCACTATACTGTAAGGCACACTGGACTATAAGGCACATTAAGTGAAGTCAAAATCATGAAATAAAAAGTACAAATTATGAGATAAAAAGTCAAAATTGTGAGATAAAAACTGATATGTTTTCATTTAAAGAATCAGACACTGATTATACAACACTGTACCTCTTTTTTCTTCCAAAAAATGTTTTGCCCGTGTCAGGTGGGGGTTCTCAGGTCACGTTCTCATACTGTGTACAAGTGTCTTCATGTAAGTAGACCTGGGCTACATTAGGGCTGAACAATTTTAAGAAAAAATTTGATTGTGATTTTTATTCTGACGGATATTTTGATTTCATTCACAATTTTCTTCCAGTCAAGTTTCAGTGGTTCAACAACATTTGTAAACATCACAGAAACTTGCATAATACCATTCGAACAATAAATACAAGAACTCTACTGCATAAACGAAAACTAAAGTCAAGAATTGATTTCAAACTAGTGCAGAGCCTGGTGAAAATGTGAGGTTGTTTGTTACTAATGATCTGTGAGTATGCTAATGCTAATGCTAATGCTAATGGTGTCAGTTGTTACTGCTGGTGGAATTAGTAAAACCCAGGTTTAGGTGGAGCAGACAGTCTACCACTGTAGTGGTTTGTGTCATGCTAATGCTAACGCAGGCCACACCAATCAACACCCAGGTTTACAGCCACGTTAAATATATATATATATATGTGTATATATATATATATATATATATATACACAAGTAGATTTTTTAGGTATTCAGCTCTTTTTCTTAATATGTATTTTTTTTCTCACAATTTTGACTTTATCATAGTTATGCATTTTTTTTCTCATATTTCTGACTTTTTAAATCTCATAATATATATATATATATATATATATATATATATATATATATATATATTTTTTTTTTTTTTTTTTATTTTTTTTTTAATCTGAATTGTAACTTTTTTCCCCCCATTTTTCCTAATTTTCCTGTCCATACCCAGAAAACTGAGTACTGTGACCCAATCAAACACATTTTCTACACAGTAATTAACTTTTAAGGGCTTTATTTTTGGATACTTTTGAAACTCTGCTTCCAGGTGTGATTTTTATTTATATATAAAGTAACACCTGAAAGTCATTCCATCATTGTCAGGCTTCTGAAAGGCTGATCAATATTTGAACTAGGTGTGATAGAAGAGCTAAAACATGCAAGACTCTGGGCCACTGATTTAAAGTGATTATTAGTATTTTAATATCTATTTTTGCATTTAATAAATTCATCCCAAAGGCCAGACTTGACCCTTTGGCCCCCGAGCCTTATGTTTGACACCTGTAGTCTAATATGAAAATTCTATTTATGAAACGTCAGGTATTAAGGATTATGTTTGGACTGTATTCTGGTTCGGGACGTCACCATTTCATTTGAAATATGTAGAGACTGGGAGGTCTTACCAGACTACAGTCGTATTCAATTTTCCTTTGCACATAAGGAACCATGTCGATTGAAATCCGCTATCAATGCTAACCCATACAGTTGAACAACAGGTGTGCCGCTCTTATTTCTATGATACACAATATATTCATTCTAACCGCCTCCGAGGACCATAAATAACCTTAAAGTAACAGAAGAATATCATTGAAATATGCTACGTATAAAAAAAAGAGAGAGGATTTTCTCCAAACCCATAATGACCATGACCAAAAAAAAAAGAAAGAAAGAACCAGGTAAAGTAAGGACACCCCCCCATCTTAGTTTCCATCTTTGAATCCATTCACATTATGAGCAGGATAACAAAAAAAAAAAAGGCCAGAGGGAGGTGATCAACTCCCTGAGACTGATGACATTACTGTGGGGGGTGGGGGTGTGGGGGGGTTCTACACAAAAAGACATCAGTGTTTCATGTGTACAATGCCTTTTAATACATTTGAATATTTTTTCTCCCACTTTGCCCTTTTGCGTGTCCTTGTGTGGCATTTTGTCGTATTAGACACCGAGCGTGTTCCTGCGCGTATCACCCACCTCATCTCATTCCTACTTTGATGCTTAAAGACAGTCCTTATCTGACATTTCCAAAGTGTTGGCCGATACCTGCACCTTTAAAGATGCTTTTAATGTTCAACTCAGTCTGTATATGTAGGTTGACATCCTGCCCTTTTATATATAAATGGTATGGGGGTTTTTTTGTTTAGTTTTTTTCATGTTCGATTCCATGTTTGGAAAATATAAATTATAAATATATTTCATGCCTCAATGATGATATGCAATAAAGTATTTTATACTCCTTGCACCTTTCCTGAAAATATTCTGGAAGTTGGTCCAGTACTCTTTGCGTAAATCTGCTTAAAATTAGTGCTGGGTAAGTTACTTTGAAAAAAAAAGACTTTATTTATCCCTAAAGGGCAATTTAAAAACAATGAAGAGTTAGCGATGTCAATATAAGTGCAAGTATAAAAGTATAAAAACAACAAGTTAAATACATAATTTAAAACATCCACACAAAACATCCTAAAGATCAACAAGTGCAAATGAGTAAAAGACAGTCATGCTGTAACATGAATGACAAAAATAGAATTACTAGTTACTTCCCCCAAAAAGAAATTGCGTTATTTCACTCACAAAGTAATTAGTTACTCATCATCTGAACTCACCTTATCCTCACTAGGGTCATGGGGGTCATTGGGGGCCTAATCCAGCTACAGTGGGTGAAGGCGGGGTCAGAGGTCACCCTGTATGAGTCTCCAGTTCATCTCAGGGCTGAACATATATAGACAAACACTCACTGTCACATTCACACCTATGGACAATTTAAATTAACCAGTTAACCAATCAGTGCATGTGTTTGGATGGTGGGCGGAGCCAGAGTACCTGGAGAAAACCTACGCAGACACGAGGAGAACATGTAAACTCCACACAGAAAGGTCTGGTGTGGGAATCGATCCAGGTTCATTGTTGCTGTGAGGCACGAGTGCTAACCACTGCACCACTGTGACACTTAAAACACTATGAGAGAGAGAGCGAGAGAGCGAGAGAGAGAGAGAGAGAGAGAGAGAGATGGCCAATCAGCCTGACATAGTGGTGGTGGATAAACATGAGAAGACAGTGGTGGTGATAGATGTAGCAGTCCCCAGTGATAGCAACATGAGAAAGAAAGAACATGAGAAGAGAAGAGAAATACCAAGGGCTGAAAGAGGAGTTAGAGAAAATGTGGAGTGTGAAGGCAACGGTGGTACCAGTTGTGATCGGAGCATTAGGGGCAGTGACCCCCAAGCTGGGAGAATGTCTCCAGCAGATACCAGGAACAACATCAGAGATCTCTGTACAAAAGAGCGCATTGCTAGGAACAGCTAAGATCCTGCGCAGAACCCTCAGGCTCCCAGACCTCTGGTAGAGGACCCGAGTCTGAAGGAGACACCGCCCACGTGGGGCGAGAGGAACATTATATATATATATATATATATATATATGTGTGTGTGTGTGTATGTATGTGTATAAAACCTTTGTTAATAATGAAACCCTTATATGAAGTTCATGCTGTGTAATTGTACATTAACTTTAACTTTAACAGACTGAATTGTCAGTTAAAAATGAGATTCAATACAAATTCAATCCAGTTTCATGTTTAGTTGATTGTGATGTCATGTGTGCACAATGACATCTATTAGACCAAACTGGGTCAGCACATGGCTAAAGGACTTTGGTTCCAGTGTCTGTGCATACAAAGACTAGTCGTCTATAATGCAGCCTTTTCCACTGTTGTCAAGACTCATTGTTATATAAGAGTATATATAAAATGTTTACGACTTCTCTGAAGCAGACGAATGCCTCGGTTGTGAAGGAGATGACCTGATTTGAATCGCTATCATCATAAAGTGTCCTTTAGGGACATTGTACAGGGTGTCATGTCTTTATGTTGACTTGTATGTCATCTCCTCTGAGGCCCAGTGCAATAGGCATGATGATGATGATGATGATGAAGAAACTGTACTAGAATAGACAGGAAACACTTGGTTTCCACAAATATATAAACAACTACAAAAGTCCAAGAACTAATTCCACTCTCCAGGTTAAACAGAAGTGGGACTGTTAATATCTGACCATGACTGGAAAACTATTTGTACGGATCAGGCTAACACCACCAAGAATTCTGCTGGAAGAACATATGATTTTTTGTTCCTCCTAAATCTAGTTTGCTACCGTAGTAGTCTAGTTATACTCAAGGTAACTTTTGGTTAGATTTCCCTGAAACTGTCCGAAGTCGAGTCGACGTGTCGTGATGATGTCATCACATTGTCAGTAGAGGAACAACACAGACACACGGCTTAAAAAACCAAACATACGTCTGTCCATCAATGAGCAACTTGTATTAAACAATGTCCACTGACAAGACACAAACATCAACATTTTAACCCAGACAAAACAAAGGCTAACGTTAGCAAAGGGTTTTCTGAACACATGTCCACATTTGGTCTCTATAACTGGACAGTCCAGACGTCTGTCACGTGTCCTCACTTATTTTATAAAGTTTAAAGTTTATATATTTTATTCACTTTTTTTTATTTATTTATTTAATTGTATTACAACATTTTTGTCTATTCCTTTCTTTCTTTGTATTTCTTTTTTTTATTTTAAAAAATTTTAAATGACAGGGCAATTACAATTATTTTTTATTTAGTTGTACATATTTAAATTTTGTTTTAAATTAAATACATTTATAAATTTGTATTTTATTTCTTTTTTAAATTTCATTTTTACATTACATTTGTCTTTAATTTTTATAAATTATTTATTTTAATTTTAAATTAAATTATTTAAATGTATTTATTTATGTATATTATATTTTTCTTCATTTGTTATTTATTTATTATTCATTTATTTGTTTGTATTAATTTTTAACATTTTTAAATCACAGGGCTTGCAATATTTTTTATATTCATTTGTATATATTTTAATCTTTTATTTAATAATTTTGTAACTAATTAATTAAATATTTTATTAGTTCATTTATTTATATTTATTCATTTTAATTTATTTGTCTTATTATTTATGAATTTTTATTTAATTTTTTTCCCATATTTTTAATTTAATTTAAATTAACCCTGACAAAACAAAGGCTAACGTTAGCAAATAGTTTTCTGAACATATGTCCACATTTGCTCTCTAGAACTGGACAGTCCAGACGTCTGTCACACGTCCTCACTTATTTTATAAAGTTTAATGCAGCAGCCGCCAAGACTCACACCACACTGTCCACATGTTGTTTGTGTTAATGTGTGTTGTCTGCATTGCATTAATATGTAACTCATTGTCCATGTAAATGATGAGTCCATTTTGCACTAATGTAAGACCTTTGTTATCCATGTCAACCTGGCTGTTCAGGAATAAGTAAATTTTTTTTTGTTAGTTTTTGTCTCCTCGTATGCCTTTTATTGTTGGAAAGCAACCTGAAAACTTAAATAAAAAGTTACAAAATCAAATAAAATCAAATAAATGGTACTGGAATGAAGTGGGGGAACTGTGTGTATGAACTGGAGTTTGTTACCGGTGGTAAAATATCAGAGAGCGACTGTGTGGGATGAGCTGTGGCGCAGCACGATCTGACCTATTTCCTCTAATCTACCTTTTGGCTTGTTGATTGGTTGAATGTGGCAGCAGGCTGCAGGTGTGTGGAGCTCTGCATGAGTGGCAAATAGAGGCATTAAACATGATTTGAAAATGAAAGTGGAGGCATGAACCTGAAGCCAGAAACAACTTGCAGTTTATTTTCAGACTGTTACACAATAAAAGCTTAAGACACGGGGTTGTCCCAATTTTGTATATTTTTTTCTAATAAAGGAAATAACATTTTGTGAAAGTACAAACAGGAAATGAAGCTTGTCAGTGTTAATCTTTCTCAAACCCATAATACTCTATTGGTGAAAGTCACTGTGTTGTAGTTAGAGCTGCACAGTATATTGTTTGAGCGTCGAAATCACAATGTATGTGTTCGCATCGTCACATTGTAGGTCGAAATAATTTTTGTTTTATTTTCAATTTTGAACTTATTTCTGTATATTTTTTTTCAAAATGTAATTATATTTTATATTTTATTCACTTATTTTTTATTTGTTATTTATTTATTTATTTAATTGTATTACAATATTTTTGTATATTCCTTTCTTTCTTTGTATTTCTTTTTTTTATTTTAAAAAAATTTAAATCACAGGGCAATTGCAATTATTTTTTATTTATTTGTATATATTTACATTTTGTTTTAAATTAAATACATTTATAAATTTGTATTTTATTTATTTTTTAAATTTCATTTTTACATTATTACATTTGTCTTTATTTTTTATATATTATTTATTTTAATTTTAAATTAAATTATTTAAATTTATTTATTTATTTATATTCTTTTTTTCCTTATTTGTTATTTATTTATTTATTAATTTATTTGTATTAATTTTTTAAATTTTTAAATCACAGGGCTTGCAATATTTTTTATATTTGTATATATTTTAATCTTTTATTTAATCATTTTGTAACTAATTAATTAAATATTTTATCAGTTTATTTATTTATATTTATTCATTTTAATTTATTTGTCTTATTATTTATTAATTTTAATTTTTTTTTTTTTTTTAATTTTCATATTTTTAATTTAATTTTAATTATTAATTTGATTTAATTATTTTGGCCACAAGAATGAGGACACTGGGTGACACAATGTATGTTCAGTGTCGACCATTAATCTGTTTGACCGTTAGCATCACCACCACACACAGCTGTCATTTACTCTTGAACAGTTCTTCATATATATATATATATATATATATATATATATATATATATATATATATATATATATATATATATATTTGTCAACTCCATCTGTGGAATAAAATCTCATAAGAGTTATGACTTCTTTTTTTTTTTCCAGTGGACCAAGCTGACCCATATGCTCATGTCGCTGCACTCCATTTTGACCAGATGCTACAGCGATTTGGTTCACCCATTATCATCCTCAACCTGGTTAAGGTATGGTGCCAAATGTCATTTATACACAGAGTGTGATTTGTGGAGAAAACTGAGTGAGGAGGGTGTTTTTTTTTTTTTGTTTTTTGTTTTTTTTTATATCCTCTTACCAGCCTTACATCCTGGTCCTGCCACAGACATTATTAAATAACACCTATAGCTCCCACATTACTGCCCCTCCACTTGTCACACATCAAACAAGTGGTACCCGGCACAACAAACCCCGCCCCCCTTGCACACATTTTAACTCTTCATGGACGTGTCCCTCTCAAAATGTGAGACTGTGGGTTTGACCTCTTAAGGTCGCTCAGGGTCAAAGGTCCAGTCCAGTAGTTTTTGCATGAACCTGTTTACATACAGACAGACAAACTGTCCCAAACACAATACCCCTTCAGACCCATGGGTGTAAAATAGCGTAAGGACCCTATGGTTGTGTCCATACCAATATTTGGATGTTTCTAAAATGTCTGCACCATTTTTTGAATGGGAAATTTCTATCATTATTCTAATTTATTAGTATAAGTTTGACTTTTTTCTTTTTGACCAGTGAAATACTATCATAAAAATACTATCATAAGTGTAAAAAACAGGTGAAATCACACAAAAATATTTACATTTATGACTAAAAATGTGGAAAAAAAAAGAGGAGAAATAAGTCACGAAAAAAACCAAAACTGCCATTTTAGAGACAGTGTGATATCAAGACATCGAAATATCACAGGATGATATTTCATGAAATTTACGACGCTCCTTCCTAGAACAACCGTCAATGGAAACACTTTCAAAGTGCAAATATACTCTGTCAAAATTGCAGAAATATCGCGATTGTTTTGTGAAAAACTGTAATGGAAATGTAGCTAAAGATGTTTAATTCATGTTATGTGATGAAATTACACAAAAATATTTATATTTATGACCAAAAATGTGGAAAAAAGAGGAGGAGACGCAGCTTCTGTTCAGTGAATTCACAGTTTTTTCAGGGGGATTATGTAAGACACGTATGTTATTTTGGTGGATTAGTGGTTTAGAGGAAAAAAAAAACCGGTCAACAGCTGATGCAGCACGTGAAGGTCTGTGCAATGTGTTGTGTTGGATGATAATTGAAGTGTCAGAAGATTCTCTCAGCAGTTGTTGATTACAGACACCTGAAGTCTTCCCTCAAATGTTAATTTCCTCAGGCGTCGTCCTGGAAATGCACAAAGAATTACTGCATTTAGGATTAGTGAAGACAAGCACACTGTGTTTTTCTTTGAACATTGTGTTAAAATTAGAGCTGCACGATATTAGACAAAAACTTTAATTTTTTTATTTAACCCTGCGATATATTTTATGATATAAAAAACAACAACTCAGGGGTACATATAACAGTATTGGTAAAAAAAAAAAAAAAATGTAATATTATTATTCAAATAAAAAAATAAAATAAAATAAATAAATATAGATAAATAAATTAAAAAATAAATGAAGAAAAAATAAAAATAATTAATTAATTAATTAAATAGACAAATAAATGAATAAAGACATACATAATAAAAAAATAAAAAAAACTAATGAATAAAACTAAAACTAAAGTAGAAAAGCACTCAAACCTCCGCCAAGGCAGACCCCCCCCCCCTTCTATGAAGAGAGGTCCACCAAAGACGCATTAAATTCAAGTCTGTCTGTTTTTTGTCTGTCTGTCTGTCAGCAGGATTACACAAAAAAGTTCTGAATGGATTTTGATCAAATGTTCAGGATGTGTTGGGAGTGTCACAAGGAACACATGATTACATTTTGGTGGTGATCCGGAAGAGATCCTGGATTCTGGATCACTTTGAAATTTTACATTGTGGTAAATGGAGGTTACATTTAAAAGTGATCCAGAATCCAGGATCACTTGTGGATCACCACCAAAATGTAATCATGTGAAAAAGAGTGAACTATCCCTTTAATTGTGACCTCGACCTTTGACCTTGGCTCAAATGGATCATTGCATCTGATGTGCATTAGCTATATGTGTATGCCCATGTAATTTAATGGTGATATGTTATATGTAATATTCATTAAGTTATAGCATGATATGTGTCTCTCACACACACACACACACACACCAATATAAACTGGTACATTTAATTTAACCCACATATATATATATATATATATATATATATATATATATATATATATATATATATATATATATATATAATTGAATTCCTTGAAAGTGTTGAGTGTTTGTATTGCAGTATTGGGGCCAGACGTGGATGTAAAGTTGACTGGTTTGCAGCAGATAAGCATGAGGTAGTAATTCTGCTTCCCCATATCTTCATCCCCCTGAGCAACACTGCTGGACATTTTCTCATTTGATCCAGTGGTGTAGTGGCTTCATACACACACTGACTCACTTGGGCACGCTGCCATCCACTATGTAGCTTAGGTTTTACGCTCACGTTGTCAATCACAAGGCGAGCTGGGAGACAAGGGACAGTGGTCTGCACAAGCCAGAGCCATGTGATTTTTACAGACCAGGGGGAGTAAGGGAGGGGACCCCCCGCTCTGTACAGTCGACTACAGCTGCACAATATACTGTTTGAGCTTCCACCTTAAAATGTATGGGTGTGAAATAGTCACATCGTAGGTCCTGCAATTATTTTAGTGATTTTTTTGATCATTTTTAAAAATGTGTGTATATATATATATATATATATATATATATATATATATATATATAAAAATATTATTATTCATTTATTCATTGTATTTAAATTCTTTAATGTAGTTATTTTTATGTATGTCTTATCTATTTTTTTATTTGTTTGTCTATTTCATTAATTTTATAAAAAACATTAATTCTTTATTTGTATTTATTTGTGATATTTTTATTAATTTATTTAATTGTCTATTTATTTATTTAGATTTATTTGTCTTTTTATTTATTTGTTTTTTCATATAATTTTTATACATTTATTGATTTGTCTATTTATTTTTAAATATTAATTGTATTTAATTATTTCAGCTACAAAAGGATGACACTGAAACTTATGTTGAGTGTCGACCACTAATCTGTTTGACTGTTAGTGTTGACACGACAGCTGTTATTTACTCCTGAAGATTTTTTCATATCACTACATATATATATATATATATATATATATATATATATATATATATATATATATATATATATGCCAATTAGTTTTTTTCTAGTATCGTGCAGCCTTAGTACAGTTTACCCGCTTTCTTATTTCTGAAAAACAGGAAGGTTTTGACATTTAAACTTAAAATTAGATCCCATGTCTTCCCAGTGGTGTGTGTTTGGACAGTGGTATTAACTGTGACGTTAGGTGTGTGTCCATGTTAAGAGCAGTGGTGGACTTTCAATTAGACAAACCTAGGCGATCACCAACAGAACAACTAATAATAATATTAATAATAATAATAATAATAATAATAATAATAATAATAATAATAATAATAATAATAATAATAATAATAATAATAATAATAATAATAATAATAATAATAATAATAATAATAATAATAATTAATGTGTTACTGATGTAAAGTGATAAAACATTTTTCAATGTTAAGGATTTAACTAGCTGCAACTTTAATCTCTCACTCTCTCACTGTCATTATCTCACTCTCTCACACACTCTCAATCTAATAATAATAAAAAAACTAGTAAAACTGTGAGCAGTTTTATAGACCCTTTCTTCTCTTGTGACCGCGGAGACCACCTGACAGCAGGAGGACATTTTGTACGAGTTTCACACTTCCATTCAATATAGCTGACTTCCTGTTGGGTTTAGGGCGGGGTCATAATGTAACTTTTTATTTGTTCTACCATGGGCTATGTGTGTACCAAGTTTGATGTTTGTACGGCAAAAAAAAAATTTCAGGGTCGCTCCCATCCGCGTAATGTATTTAGATTTTTGAGAGGGCGTGGTCGAGGCGTTTCGCAAGATTA
>CM035805.1:7262797-7297797 GCA_020466265.1 Siphamia tubifer
CTTCTATTTTTTTTTATTTTAGGCTCTTTGTTTTTATTGTTTTTATTTTCTTTAGGATTTTCCTGTTTTTTTATTGCATTTTGTTTGATCAAGTACGTTATTCAATGTGTGTCCGGAGTTTTAGTTTTACAATTTAAATGTTTTTTTTTTCTTTGTTCAAAAATAGATTATTTTTCCATATTTAAATTATTCATTTTAGATCGACTCTCTATGGCGTTATATCTATGGCGTTATATCTATGGCGTTATATCTATGGCGTTATATCTATGGCGTTATATCTATGGCGTTATATCTATGGCGTTATATCTATGGCGTTATATCTGTGGCGTTATACCTATGGCGTTATACCTATGGCGTTATACCTATGGCGTTATATCTATGGCGTTATACCTATGGCGTTATACCTATGGCGTTATACCTATGGCGTTATACCTATGGCGTTATACCTATGGCGTTATACCTATGGCGTTATACCTATGGCGTTATACCTATGGCGTTATACCTATGGCGTTATACCTATGGCGTTATATCTATGGCGTTATACCTGTGGCGTTATACCTGTGGCGTTATACCTGTGGCGTTATACCTGTGGCGTTATACCTGTGGCGTTATACCTATGGCGTTATACCTGTGGCGTTATACCTGTGGCGTTATACCTGTGGCGTTATACCTGTGGCGTTATACCTGTGGCGTTATACCTGTGGCGTTATACCTGTGGCGTTATACCTGTGGCGTTATACCTGTGGCGTTATACCTATGGCGTTATACCTGTGGCGTTATACCTGTGGCGTTATACCTGTGGCGTTATACCTGTGGCGTTATACCTGTGGCGTTATACCTATGGCGTTATATCTATGGCGTTATATCTATGGCGTTATATCAGTGTTTCCCAACCCTGGTCCTCGAGGCACAGTATCCTGCATGTTTTAGATGTTTCTCTCTCCAACTCCACCTGATTCAAATAATCAGCCTATCATACAGCTCTGCAGAAGATTGATAATGACTGTCAGGTGTGTTCAAAGAGGGAAACATCTAAAACATGCAGGAATGTGTGCCTCGAGGATCAGGGTTGGGAAACACTGCGTTATATCTATGGTGTTATATCTATGACAGAAAGGCGGATAACCTGCAAAAATACGTGAAGATAAAACCCCAACCATCGCATTTTTAGTCATTTGTAAAGTCATACTGCGGAAACTAGGGCTTTGAGTTCAAAAATAATTTTAATGTTATTAAACAAGAGACGTTCAAACGAATATTTGGCAGCTCTTAATATTTGAACCTGCATATGGTATCATTAGGCCTATTTCTTTTATTGTCATGAATGTGGATGTAAACACTTTCAGTTCAGGTCACGTTTTTTTTTATGTCTGGGGAAATGTGTGAATCACGAAAGTTATTATCTTTGGGTTTGTCTGGGCAGCTTTAGACGTTAGCGTCCAGCTGGTACGTAAACAACAGCAGAGTGGTCACTGGTCAGTCCTCCTCATTCATGAACAATAGCTGAGGTAGACGACACATGGGAGATTCACACTCCGAAAAATGTATATGTCATAAAATACCAAAGTTAGCACGTAAAACTAATCTGTGACCGTTTTTCACATTGTGTCTGTTTTGGTACCTGCTCATTTTCTAAACTTTCCCTTGTGATTGTTAATGAGGCTAACCGTTTAGAGGCTTTCATCAGTAACAGGCAACCAGGAAAATGAAGGAACAGTGTTTCACACACGATAAGGCAAACGGACAAAATATGATGTTTGTGGATTATATAACATTAAAAGTGTTAGCTGATAATAATGCTTCTTACTGCCACACTGCATGTTTCATCAGTAATGGTTGTAAACACGCCAGAATATTGATATATGCAAGATTGGAACGACCGGATGGACGGGGGGGGGGGAATAATGCCCGGACGTTCTGCACAGCTGTCGATTGCTATGGTCTGAAATATGATGCAGATGCAGCGCAGTAAAAAGCTGAATCGGGATCTGAATCTTCATAGTGCGCTTTTATTTATTTTTCATTTGGAGTGTTTTGGTAAATCTAAGCACCACGAGGATGGAATATATATTTTTTAATGCATTCTATTCATCTGTACCTGATTAGAATACTGACTCATTCAAGAATTTAAATCTTTTTTACTCAGTTTCCTGTACACCACCGAAACTAGACAGAGAGGAAGGCCATGGTGATGAAAAGTGACATTAAAATAATAAAATGGCAGTGAATATTTTTAACAAGTCAGATATGTTTGACAATGTTCAGTCGCTTATATTTAAGAACCTCTGTTGAATTATATTATACAGTCATTTATACACTAATAAATTAATGGTAAATGCTTTTGATTCCATGAACGTCGCACATACTGTTTTTGTTCATTTCATTCATCTTTACCTTTGACATACGGTCGACTGGAAAAAATAATAAACTTAGATCTACAGTCGTCCTCGGTGGTCTGGATATATTTTGCGAGATCTTCTTCTTTCAACAGTGCTATCTCTTTAAAAAAGTGTGAAATATGTAACAATTTACAACGTTACCATCCTCTTTGAACTATCTCAGTGTTGTAATCACATCAAACGTCTTGAACATGTCCGGCCGGCCGTTCCAATCTCTCATCTACCCAGAATATTTGACTGAATATAATGTTTAATTTTAATACCGAGTTGTTAGTGAGGCATTTTCAGAGTAATATAATTAATAAATATTCCAATATCTACATTAATTTCCAAATATAATTTTTGGGCAAAGGTCAAAGGCCTAGCAGAAACACAACAAACGTTACTGCGCACTTAGCAAGACACCATCCTGAGGACAATGCAGAGCAGAAACCGTATAATAAATACTGGAGAAAATATATTTTCTATTGTACATTTGTTGCCTCTTTTACATTCAGTCCAGGATTTAAAATAAAAGTTTAAGTTCGCAATTCCACTTGGTCTGTGGGAAACGCTGAACTGCACTCGTAGCATTATTGTTAGCCTATTAACCACTTATTGTATAATCATGTTTGTCCTCTAATTACATCACCTGTCCTCATTTCTGTGCTATCCGTGTATTTTATGCTGAATTGCTTTTTTGCGGCACTCTCTACCTCCAAGGTCAGGACTGAATGGGTCTCAGTAAATGCAAACTGAACAAGCTGTTACAGTGGCAGTGCCATCTGCTCATATCTGCACGACACCTTTTCACTCACTACAATTCTGTTAGAACAGCACATGCGTGACCCATTAATGACATCTTTTTCTTGCTCTTGGGTAACAGTGCCAGGTCCTATTGATGTTTGGTAACCGTTTACATCATGTTCCGTGCAACAGAAACGGGAAAAAAGGAAACACGAGAAGATTCTGAGTGAAGAACTGTACCCGGCTGTGATCAACCTAAACCAGTTCCTGCCTCCAGACCACTGCATCGACTACATCGCCTGGGACATGGCCCGCTACACCAAAAGGTTGTGACAATAAGGCTGAATCCCATTTTACCTCTTAGCCCAGGGGTGCTTAACCCTGGTTCTCGAGAGCTACTGTCCTGCGTGTTTTAGATGTATACCCCTCTTCAAACATTATCAGTCTTCTGCAGACCTGGATGAGAGGTTTATCATTTGAATCAGGCATGGGCGTAGGTTTCTATATAGATGGTCGTGACATGTCGCAACCAATGTTTAGGGATTGCAAAATAGTCCCTACTAATATTTGTCATTTTAATTTAATATAGGACAAATCTGCAATTCATTGAAAAATGTTTAAATACTATTTGAATATACTACACATATGGTAACATTGATAAAAACTATTTTACATTTGTTCACGTTTTGTTTTTGCCACGTTCCGATCTTGATTCGATGATATGACGACCCATATCCGCTGTTTTAATTGGCTCAGAAGAACAACAGACGTCCATGTGCTTGAAACGCCCCGCATCTGAAACCATTTTCCAAGATCTCCTACCCTACCTTGAAGTGGAAAAAAAAAAAAAAATGAAACTGTTGACAAGGTCACCGTGGTCTACAAATTTGGAATTACATTAAAACGAAAATATAATTAATTGAAACTGAATATAGATATTATGGATAATGGATAATGAGTATCCACGTTCCCACAGCCACAGGGAGCATCAGCAGCAGAAGAATGAAAGGGCCACCTGGAGCTCCGGAGCCACGGGTTGACCACCCCTGTTCTGGACATAATGTTCTGTCTAGTTTTACAGTTCATAAAGTACTTCACACATCTGTTATGAAGACACAAAATGCTCCCATGATCTTTATAGTCTCTCCATGCTCTCTCTTTTCGTTCTTTGTTGTAGTAAGCTGTGCAACGTTTTGGACCGTCTGAGTATGATAGCAGAAAATGTGGTCAAGAGAACTGGTTTCTTCGTTAATCGCTCTGAGTTTTACTCCCATACCCTCAGGCCAGATGACAGGTAAGTCTTCCTCTGTCCTGGTTTGACTTCTTTACAACAGGAAACGGCCACAAATACAGAATGTCCCTAATGAAACTAAAATAGATTTCTCCATATACTGACTATCAATATATTACTGCAGGGAATTGAACATGAAAATATACATGTACCGTATTTTCTGGACTATAAGTCGCACTTAAAATACCAAATGACCTTATATATGGATTAATTCTGGTAGTGCTTGACTTTATCTCATAAATTTTGACTTTTTATCAAATAATTTGGACTTTTTATCTCTTGATTTTGACCTTTTATCTCAGAATGTTGACTTTTTATCTCACACTTTTGACTTTTTATCTCCTCATTCTGACTTTTTATCTCATAATTATCACCTTTTATCTCAGAATTTTTACTTTTTATCTCAGAATTTTGAGTTTTTATTTCATGATTTTGACTTTTTCATTGACTGTCCACCTTATAGTCCAGTGTTAGTGTTGAACATATGGTATATAATATACAGAAAAATATATTATGTGAAAAATGACATTTATCTTTAGTTTAATATTCAGAATGAATCTATCACCAGGCTGGGTACCAGTGAGCAGGAGGAGTGTTATGTAATGAATTCATTTTTACATTTTCAGATGCATATTTATTTATAATACACATTTTACAACATAAAATACTGAGGTCCCAGACCCAGGACCCCTATGGTCTGTCCGCTGGGGCCAACACAGGCTAACTGGGCTCAGAGGGGAGGGGGGGCGTGTCTGATCAGGAGGGGGGTACTGGGGGTCGTAACATATCACTATCTATTTCATTTTCACACCATAATGTCAAAATACTATATCATGAAATAACACTGTAGTTTCCCATCAGCAAATAATGATAAATATCACATCATAAAGTGAAATGTTTCATGTTATTTCATGTTACTGAGTCAACATAGTATATTTATATGACTGCAGCTGTAAGTCACCGTACTAATCAGACTTTGATGGATTTTTTATTTATTTTTTTTAGTATTTTGAATATATTTCTTGCTTTCTTATTTTTTTTATTTATTCTATATTGTCTTTGTCTTGTTATTTTATCAATTTCTAGCTTTTGAAAGATCAAATGTTTTTTTGCTTGACATATTCTAAATAAAAAAACTAAACTAGTCAAGGTAATCCCTGTCTCGTCTTCTGCTGAATTTGGCCGGTGCCCAGTTAGGTCATTGAGTTTCTTTAACACCCACCTAAAAAAAAATAAAAAATTCTCTCTTTCTACAATTCAGTCGTAGCTTTTCATCACAAGGTAATAATGTGTTTAAAACAGAAGGTTCTGAACAGAGGGAAGTATTGACCTGAGGATCCTGATGCATTGAATAGAATGAACTAATAAAAAGAAGAAACAAAAAGCTCAGGTATTAGACTGTGTCGAAAATGTTTTCAGGCTTTTTAATTTGTGTATCATTCGTTTTTCAAAATAAAACCAAAAAGAAAACAATGAAACAACAACTCGTTTCTTCATTAGAGAGAAAACTTTATTTGTGCCCGAAGGCTAATTTAGTTTCTACATGGTCTAAAAAAAACACATGTCATTCATACAACATACACATGCATGGGTGTGTCATAATAAATAAATAAATAAATAAATACATAAAACAGAAACTTTAAATAATACTCAACTTCCCCACTCAGACCTTTACATTTAGCAGCCGAACAGTAGAAGGGATCAATTATTTGTTCACAGTATTTATTTTCAAAGACTGTAAAAAGGGCGACTCATGGAGGCTATGGCAAACTTATTAGGAGGGGGGGCAGGACCAGACATTTAAACTACAAAACAAAACATAGACATACATGCATACATGTATACATACATACATACATACATAAATACATTTCCAAAACCAAAATGAAAAATTTATAACAATGTGTTTTTTTAGTTTTCCTTTTTGTGTTTAAATTAATGATAGAAAAAAACAGAGAAAAGTTGTTTCTCATTTTATCCAATTTTGACCTGAAGTAAATTGAATGAACTGGAAATTAATCTCAACAACCCACAGAAACATGTCCACTGGAATGAAGATCATTATGGTATGATATGACTTTAATTTCATTGTCATATCTTCAGGTCTTAAGGTGACCCTCTTAGTTTCCCCAAATAGGACGTAGGTTTACATCTTTGTCAATGCGGGTCAAAGGTCATTTCCAGTTTGCTTCAGGTCAAAATTGGATAAAACAGAAAACAGCCGTCATCTGTTTTTTCTATTAATTAAAAAAAAAAATAAATAAATAAAAAGGAAAACTGAAAAAATAATAATTTTGGTCTTGAAAACAAATAATGAAGAAACAACCTATTGTTTCATTGTCTTATTTTTGGTTTTATTTTGCGAAATGAATGATACACAGATTAATTTCGATTAATTAAAATGTGTCACTTATACTTAAGTTAAATTAAGTTTTGCTTCCAGTCATGACAAGTTGCATCCTCATGTCATTTTGAGCTGAAACGTTCATTAAACATTTATTAGAGCAGTGCATTATATTGTTTGAGCATCAACGTCACAATGTACGTGTTCGTAATAGTCACATCACAGGTCCTTCAATTCTTTTTTTATTTATTTTTTTTATTCATTTGTATATATTTACGGTTTTTAATGTATTTTTAATTAATTAATTTTATTTATGTATTATTTGTTTTTATTTTAAATTTTTATTGATTGATTGATTTTTAATTATTTTATTTCATTATTTCAGGTACAAGAAATCTGACATTTAAACATATGTTCAGTGTCGAAGACTAATCTGTTTGACTGTTTGCTTCAGCACCACACAGCTGTTATTTATTTATTTTTATTCATTTATTTTTATTTGTATGTATTGTATTTATTTATTTGTCTTTCATTCTTTCAGTTATTTATAATTTTATTTTCAACTTTATTTGTTATTATTTTATTCATTTATGTATGTATTTAATTTATCTTGAATTATTTTATTTAATTATTTCGGCTACAAAAAGGCACTGAATCGTACATTCAGCGTCGACCACGAATCTGTTTGACCGTTAGCGTCGTCACCACAGCTGTTATTTACTCCTGAGGGTTTTTTCATATCACAATATATATGGCAGGGTTTAAAAAAAATTGCAATGTGCGTCCCTAATGTAGTACTCTGAACAGACTTCTTGATGAGTTATTGTCTGCATGGTTTTTGTTTGTTTTTTTTTACTTTTCATGGAGATTGTTGGGACTTAAAACTTACTTCTACTGTAGGAAAATAAAAGAACAATGTGCACAGAAGTTGGATAGATTTTCAGATTTGTCTGTCCTCAGTTGATTTGATGTTTTTCTTAACAGGTGGGGAGACGTGGGTGGACATATCACAGTCAGTGGACGGCTGCAGGTATGCTGTGTATTGTTCCCAGCGGGTTTGGTAGTCATGTATATATATATATTTATTCCATCCACCTACTCTTTTCTTTCTGTAAATAACAGTATTTTACCAGCTGTTGCATCCTTTGCTTTGAAAAGGTAAATATGAGAACAAAGTAAATCAGTAGAGCCAGTTTATTAGTCGACTCACTGAAAGTAATTAACCTGTGTATCATAGCGCTGAGGTTTCTAGGCCAGAGATAGAGCTGGATGTAACGCCACATTTCAAGACCCCATATGTACAACTGTAGCTGTAAAACTAGGCCAACAGTTCTCAACGCATAATTAGGACGTAATGAGTGTAAAGTTTGTTCTGTCTTGGGGGACGTTTACATGAGGACGATAAATACGACAGCATATTTTATCAGAAGTGCCTTTCGTTTACACGGTGCCTGCGCCGTCAGGGTGTGAATACACACAAATCTGAAGAGTACGTCCTGAGTGGGGACGTATTGAAGACACGCCGGGTCGAGAAACACACATGTTCACATTGTGTGTGTGGTTACTTACCAGGGTCTCCGCAGATCCTTAAAAAGTCTTATTTATAATATGTGGTTTTTAAGGTCTTAAAAATATTATATTTTTATATCATTATATTTCACTAGATTTTATAGTATGCCATTAAATTTCACATAGGAGGTATTAAAATGGGGGAGGCCATGGCTCAGTTGGTAGAGCGGGTTGTCCAGTAACTGAAGGGTGGTTCGAATCCCGCTCTGTCCCAGTCAGTCCGTTGTGTCCTTGGGCAAAGACACTTCACCCTCCTGCCTCCAGTGTCACTCACACCGGTGTATGGATGTTCGGTGGTGGTCAGAGGGGCCATAGGTGCAAAATGGCTGCCACACTTCTATCAGTCTGCCCCAGGGCAACTGTGGCTACATATGTAGTTTACCACCACCAGAGGGTGCATGTGAGAGTGAATGAAAAATGGGTCACTAATGTGAAGCGCTTTGATTGGCCAAAAAAAGCACTATATAAATCCAATCCATTATTATTATAATAATAACAATTATTATTATTATTATTATTAACATTACATTTCATCTGGGTAGCCTATGGTTAATGAAAAAACATGTCTGGATTTTTTCCTGCGCTAATTATTTATTTAGCTAACGTGGTTTGTTATCAAGATGCTGAAAAAGTCGTTGTTTGTTCTATCATAGAGCCGTTGTGTGTCTAATAGAGCATTAATCCCACTGCAGGGGGCAGTGTGTCCTTTTATCCAGCATTTGTCATTGAGTAGAACAGACGAAGAAGAAGTGTTTGGAACAGGCTGGGTGCGATTTGCCGAGGGGGATGGGGGTGTTTACCCCCCCCGGTTTTGGACAACACCATTATTGTCCATTAAGGTCCACTGATTTTGCTGCCCGCGTGTACCCGGGCACCTCAGGGCCTAGATCCCACCTCAGCTGGTGCACACCTGCCATCACAGTGGTGTTTTTGGGAGACCCTCTGACTCGCATGTGCATTAGACTCATGTGTTTCATGATGGGTCGGGTGGGTTGCCGACATCGCAGCTGACACTGGCACCTGTTGTACGTTGGACGGTCCCCGCCCTGGTGATGGGACACGATTGGAGCACAGGAGGAAAAGGGGTACAGACTCCCGTCCATCCTGAGGCTTCGCGTCTGGAGGAGGTGCAGCGAGTCTATGGCCCCAGGAAGTGGCGAAATCCAGGCAATGGGCGCTGTAAAGCTCGCTGTAAAGCTCGCTGCCGGAGCCACGAGTCACCTGAGGCTTCATGTCCGACCCACAGCCGGTGTTGGATAAAATATGGACGATTTTGTGCACATGCAAACTGGCGAGGTAGCCGACATATTTTGTGTATAACCCTCAGTGTGGGAAAGTTCACCTTGATTAGGAACTAGTTCAAAGCTCAGTTCAAGTTACTCAATATGAATTAGTTCAGTTTATCGTTCATTCTTCCTAATTATCAACTAGAAGTTCATGGATCCCAAAATGAACTTTTTCGTTCTTTTTTGTGTTATTATTGTAAACTTATTATTAACCGTTTCTGACGTTATCCTGTAGTAAAAAAATCAGGGGAAAATTCTGCCCCGCCAGGGCGGAAGTAAGTACCTTACCCCGGGGTTAACTTCCCTCTGCAGGTTCTTAGAACACAAGGAGTGGTTTCAGTGAGCTTCGTTTTCAATGTTTATTTCCAAGAACACCTGCTCCAGTCACCGGTCACACTCTGTACATTTAACTCTTTTTCTCCGCTCCCAAAAACTCTCTGCACCCCCCCCCCCCTCTTTCTCTCTCTCTCATCTATGATAATGCTGTGTTTTGATCCCATTTTATACCTTATAGGACTCAATAATTACAACGTGATAAGAACGAAATATGAACTACATAAGAATGCAGTTCAATAAATGCCAGAATAACCGCGTTCACAACTTCCCGTTCATTTGGCAAAAGTGAACGAGTCGTTCACGTTGGTCAAAAAATATGATATAGTTCATGAACGCGTTCAGCTACAACACTGATAACCCTTATATAAACAAGGATTTCCTCCTGAATACGATCGTTTAAACGCGGATATAAAACTGAAGACGTCTTCTGTTTTTATCGTCACCGTATAAACGCAGCCTTATATTCTCTTTGTGATATAACCCTTGACATTTGTTTGGTAAATCCATGAACAGACACATTTCTTTTACCTTCAGTGGTGCTAAGTTTCTCAGTTTCCTGTTTTTGTCATCGTAGACAGGAGTGTTGCGGACTAACTGCGTGGACTGTCTGGATCGGACCAACACAGCCCAGTTCATGGTGGGGAAGTGTGCACTGGCCTATCAATTATATGCACTAGGAATGATTGACAAGCCCAAGCTGCAGTTTGATACTGACTGTGTGAGGTAAAACATCCTGAACATATGTTTAAAACTCCAGTGTGAACTAATGTGTGTGTATTTGTTCAGTGGTTTTTCAAAATAAAACCAGAAATTAGGTGACGAAAAAACAACACATTTCTACATTGTTTCCAAAACCAAATTGAAAAAACTGATGTTTTTTTTCTGTTTTTGTGTTTCAATGAATAATAGAAAAAAATGTATCGCAGCCGTTTAAGGCGATTTTGACCAGAAGCAAATTGATTAAACTGGAAATTAATCTTAACAACTGAAAGAAACATGGCCGCTGGACACGAAGATCATTATGGTATCATATGATTCAATTTTAATTTAAATTTAATTTTCTCCGTGGTCATATCTTCAGGTCTGAGGGTGACCGTCTTAGTTTCCCCGAAAAGGACATAGGTTTACATCTTTGTCACTGCAGGTCAAAGGTCATTTCTGGTTTACTCAGCTTGCTTCAGGTGAAAGATGGATAAAATGGAAAATGGCTGCTATCGCTTTTTACTATTATTCATTTAAACACAAAAAGGAAAACTGAAAAAAATGCATCACTATGGTTTTTTTAAAGTTTAATTTTGGGAAATCAAATAATGAAGAAACAAGTTGTTTCTTTGTCTTATTTGTGGTTTTATTGATAAATGATACGCAGATTTGTACTGTCCCAGGGATTCCTTTATATACTCTGAACCAAAGAAATTACCCAAGAAAATAACAAGTGGAGCCTGGCACCTTGAAAGGTCAAAGGTCATGACATCATTTTAAAGCCCATGCCAGGTTTCCTATCTGTCAACAATAGTAACTAAGTCTCTCTCTGGTATATCTGTTTTTTTTGTCATAGTCTATTGGAGGTTTTTAGGTATTGACTCAGTGACCTTTGACCTGTTGGGGTCAACAATAGGTCAAAATCTATGCAGACAAAATGCAGAATTGAAAGACCAGCATTCTGTTGCTGATTGGAAGTCACTTCAAAAGTGTTCATCCACAACATCCATAATTCAATTTTGACCTTTATTGTGACCTTTGACCTAGAGTCTTCAAATTTATCCTTCAAGGTTCTGATGTCAACGCACATGAACAGTGAGAGGAAAAAGAAGCTATATGCTAAACGGAGTATACGGGAATGAAAAGGGAATTACTGATTTGCCATATGTCTGATCATTGTGAAAACACATTTTTGGTGACTGTGACCTTTGACCTACATTCACCAAAATGGGATGTAATGGGATCTACTCTGGACTGTTTTGCACCGTTCCTGAAAATGTAATGGAAACAATGGACAGACTTTTAAAAAGCTTCTTCCCCCAGACATGGAGGCACCAGTAAAGTAACTCAGTAATAGTAAAGTCATTTATTTGATTTTATTACTTATTTTAATTTAACCTATTTTATCCCTTTTTATTTTGTAAGTGATTTCTCATTTACTTATAATGTCTGATTTCATACTGCTTTTAGCCCATTTCTTTGTACCTGTTCTGTACTAAGAAATGACAAATAATAAAAACAAAAAAACAACCCAAAAACAAACCTTGAACCTTTGGACAGTATGTGGTGTGTGATCGGCTGTGTGTAAACTGTGTGTTTTCTTGTGCTCTTCAGGTTGTTTGAGGAGTTGTATGAAGACCACGGAGACACTCTGTCGCTGCAGTACGGTGGATCCCAGTTGGTCCATCGAGTTAAAACCTACCGCAAGATCGCACCTTGGACGCAGCACTCCAAAGACATCATGCAGACACTGTCGCGCTACTACAGCAACGCTTTCTCAGGTCTGTTCCACACATGCAGTACATGCAGAGGCACAGCATGAAGCCCACTTGACTGATGTGAAAACACCAACCTCGTTCACTTCAGCTGATAGACAATAGAAGCAGATCATGTCACAAGTTCATTTATATTCAAGCAAATATTATAATATGAAATAAATAGAAAAAAACATTGATACTATATTATATGATATATATTATATGTCTATGTTTGACACACAAACCGTGTCACACAATAAATTTTGCAACATGTCACCGTTGACCTCCACAGATCTCAAAAACTATTGGTCGTAAGTGATAACACCAATCATGTGTATTGTAGAAATCTTCATTCCGCATCGTTCGGTACCAATCTGAAAGTTCTGTGACCCTCCGTTCTTGAGTTATAACCAGTAATGTGAGTTTGACCTTTTAGTTAATTGTGACCTTGACCTCTGACCTTTACTCAAATGGATCATTGCACCTGATGCGCATTAACTATATGTATATGCCCATGTAATTTCATGCTGATATCTCAAATATTCATTGAGTTATAGCATGATATGTCTCTGCGGACACACACACACACACACACACACACACAAAGTGATTAGAATAATAATATAATAATAATGATGGGTGTGATTAAATACACTCGATAAAGAAACCCACTTTTGTTATTCACAATTATTTTGATCCTATAAACATGTAATGATTTTGATCATAAGTATAGTGTGATGACTGACAGGTGGAACCCTTTAATTGGCTATTGTTGTAAAAAAAAAAAAAAAAAGTATAAGTGATTAGAAGAGGAACTATTCAGAACCTGGTTAAAGCCTAAAAACCATCATAAAAGTTGATAGAAAATTGTTTGCGCAGTTAGACATGGACTTTAAATTAGTTTTAAGTGGTATTAAAAAGGGCATTAAATTAGATTTGCTGAATATTTTAATTCAGCTCCAGCAATTTGGAGCCAGAATTTAGTGGCTTATTATCCCTTAAAAACACAATTCTGATTTGTAATCATTTTAGATGGTTCCCTAGTTTCATTTTCCACTAACCTGAACAAATATGAACAACATGAATTATCTTCAGAGAAGTAAGTACAGTTTTATCACAATTCTGCCTATTATTAAATATTTAGTGTATTTATAGGCCCACTATTTTGTAAGTTATAATAAACATGTGCAAATGATAAATTTAAGTATAGTATTTATTAATTCTAGTTGTGCTGAGTTACTTGGAATTTTGACTTTTTATCTCATAACTGACTTTTTATCTCATAAGTTTGGCTTTTTATCTCGTAATTTTGACTTTTTTTATTTGTCTTTCTTGAGAGTGTTCATATTTTTAAGGGTAAACTGAACATTATTTTACTCTATGTATTTACTTTTATTTTAGAACCATTGTTATATATTCATTTATTTATTTGTTCCATTCTTTTTTAATTTGGTAACTTGTTCCTACAATTGAAGGATAAAGGGGGGGGGGTCTGATGTAAAGTGTATGAAAAGTACTATATAAAGAAAGATTGATTGATTGATTTTATCTCATAACTTCTCAGTAAAATCAATCAAAATCATCCAATCTCAGTAGTTTGACTTTTTATCTCATTATTTTGACTTCACTTAATGTGTCTTATATAGTCCACTGTGCCTTAAATATGAAAAAAAGCATTTAAAAAAACATTTGGTGACAGTGCGCCTTATAGAGCGAAAAATACAGTCTCAAAGTTTTTAGTTTTTATTTCCACATCTATAAATAGGATGTTTTACAGACATTTGATATTTGACATTTAACATTCTATCTGGAGAATACTTTAATTTGTGAAAATGCTTAATTCTTACTGTAATTGTGGTTAGTAATCATTTTAAATTCCTCCCTGGTTTATACTTGCGACACATGCTTAAAAAAAAACAAATGTTTTCTCAACACATCAAAAGGTGACATAAAAAAAAAACGTGTTTATTTTGTTGCTGCACAGTTTAATCCAGTAAATCTGTTTCCTGTCGACACCTTTGACCTCTGTCATTCACTTCACTTATGGAATATTGGATTTTTGATTGGTTTTAAAATATATCCAGGGAATAAGCCATGCATTTATTCAGACTGAAATGTCAAATGTAGATGCTTGATCCAATCTGGTACATACACACACACGTCCTCAACAGGAAGTGAACCCTCAATACTTATCTGGTAAATTCAAGTGTTTGACCTTAGAGGTGGTTTCAATTCAATTCAATTTTCAATTCAATTTTATTTATAAAGCCCCAAATCACAACAATGTCGTCTCACAGGGCAGAAATAGATGAAGTCCCAAACGTCCCCTGTCCTTAGACCACAGGTGTCAAACTCCAGTCCTCGAGGGCCGGTGTCCTGCAGGTTTTAGATATTTTCCCTCTTCCATGTGATTCAATTTAACCCTTTAACTCCTGAGAACTAACAAAATAATTGGTAACATGAGCAAAGTAAGACACAAATGGCAGAAAATCTAAGAAAAATACTAAAATGTGAAAAATCAAACTGTCGAAAAATAAACAAAATGAGCAACAAAAAATTTATATTTACAAAATGGAAAATTTAGAAAAAAAAATTACTAAAGAAGAAAACTAGTATTGAAATTTGGTCCCAGCAATTTTAATTTTGCCTTTAAAAAATGTTGAAATAAAATAATAATAATAATAATAATAATAATAATAATAATAATAATAATAATAATAATAATAATAATAATAATAATAATAATAATAATAATAATAATATTAAAAAAAAAACACCTCTTGCTTTTTGGTACCTTTTCCGTGCACAAAAATAAAGGAAAACGGTTGAATTTTTGTGAATATTTAAACTAAATCATCCATTCAGAACGCATCAGCGCTGACATTTAAAGAGTTAATAATCATCTCCTCATCAGACTGATAATGATGCAATGGCCTCCAGGTGTAATGGAAGAGGGAAACATCTAAAACATGCAGGACACCGGCCCTAGAGAACTGTAGTTTGACACCCCTGCCTTAGACCCTCCTTCTTGGCAAGAAAAAAAAACTCCAAAACCCAGTGGGAAAAAAGAACAAACCTTGGGGAGAACCACACTGACGGACAGATCCATTCCCATGGACAGACAGACTATAGATGAACGTCCATTTGTAGATGAAGTGCGTGGGGGGGCAGGTCCATCCATCAGATAGATGAGGGAGGAGGTCTGGGGTCAAAGGTCAGCACAGGACACAAGTGAGTCACTAGAGATCCTGTTGTCTATGGCTCCTTAAGCAGATAGTGCTGAGAGAGCTGATACAACCACCAGAGGGTGTGTGTGTGTGTGGGGGGGGGGGGACACACGAGTCATGAACAGCCTTGGTATGTTTCCCTGCTCCTTAGTTCTCCCTGTGCAGACGAGCCCGCACTAAAGGACAAATACACAGAAAACCTCCTCATCCAGAAGTGTCTGTAATCTGTGCATCATTTGTTCATTAATTTTTTTAAATAAAACCAAAAATAAGACAATGAAACAACAAGTCGCTTCTTCATTATTTGTTTCCAAAACAAAAATGAAAAAACTGATAACGATGTGGTTTTTCAGTTTTCATTTTTAGTTTTAAATGAATAATGGAGAAAACGGATAACGGCCGTTTTCTGTTTTATCCCATTTTGACCTGAAGCAAATTGAATAAACTGGAAATGACCTTTGACCCACAGTGACAAAGATGTAAATCTACGTCCTATTGTGGGGAAACTAAGCGGGTCACCCTAAGACCTAAAGATATGACCACGGAGAAAACTGGTGTCATATGATACCATAATGATCTTCAGTCCAGTGGACATGTTTGTTTCAGTTGTTAAGATTCATTTCCAGTTTATTTAATTTGTTTCAGGTCAAAATTGGATAAAATGGGAAATGGCCGTTATCCGTTTTTTGTATTATTCATTTAAAAACAAAAAAAGGAAAACTGAAAAAAAGAAATAATGAAGAAACAAGTTATTTTGTTCATTGTCTTATTTTTGGTTTTACAGTGGTACCTCTACTTACGAAAGAACCAGCTAACGAATAATCTAAGTAATGAAAAAAACCTTTACCACAGTTTTTTGTCTCTGAATACGAAAGAAAATTCTATTTACGAAAGGAAAGTGAAACTCCCGAGACATAAATACTATCTAGGGCGGCAGTTGGTAGAGTGGGTCGCCCAATGACCGGGAGGTTGGCGGTTCGCGTCCCAGCTCTGGCTGTCCACATGTCGAAGTGTCCTTGGGCAAGACACTGAACCCTCACTTAGGCCCCCAGTAGGACTGACCTTTGACCATAGAAACCTACTGGTGTATGAGTGTGTGTGTGAATGGGTGAATGAGAGGCTAATGTAAAGCGCTTTGAGCACCATGAAGGTGGAAAAGCGCTATATAAATGCAGTCCATTTACCATCTACATTATTGTACGTAAATACGTCATGTACGTACTGTACGTAGCATCCCATTGGCTATGAGGTGGCTACCCATGATGCTTTTCAAGAGCCTGAGTTCTAACCATACACATGTAAAGGACAGAGCCACCACTGCCCTGCTAGTACCTCCGAGCGCGCCCACCGAAACCCCACCACAGCTAGCACCCACTACGAACACAAAGTGACTCCCAGTGTGAACGCAAAGAAGAAGCAGAAGTGAAACAGGAGATGATTAAAAAAGGAGGAGGCAGCCATTACTCCACCAGCACCAACAAAAGACATGCCGATGAACCCCCACCAACATGCGGAAAATAACACCCCGAAAAAATGTCCACGAGCCGTGACATCACACACCCCAATGTTGCCCCTGCCCCGCGCACCTCAGGAAGATCACAAAAAGCCGTCAAAGGCGATCGTCCCTGGATCTACATCGACCAAACGTCCGTCAACAAACACCCACGAAACCCCACGAACCCACGGAAAAAAAACACCCTGAAAAAATGTCCACAAGCAGTGCCATTGCCCACCCTCGTCCTCAGATCTACGCCCACCAAACGTCCGCTGAGGGTGAAAGTGACATTTGATACAAACAATGGTATGAAAATGACCCACATGTCTGGTATGAAAATGACCCACATGTCTGGTATGAAAATGACCCACATGTCTGGTATGAAAATGACCCACATGTCTGGTATGAAAATGACCCACATGTTTGGTATGAAAATGACCCACATGTCTGGTATGAAAATGACCCACATGTCTGGTATGAAAATGACCCACATGTCTGGTATGAAAATGACCCACATGTCTGGTATGAAAATGACCCACATGTTTGGTATGAAAATGACCCACATGTCTGGTATGAAAATGACCCACATGTCTGGTATGAAAATGACCCACATGTCTGGTTCATTTGAATGGTTTAATGTTTAATGTTCAGTCAGTGAACACACATTTACACACTGACCCCAAATACATTACATCTGTAATCTACAATTTATTTGACTTTTAACACATATTTCAAACAAAATTGGGAATTTTTTTTTAATCATTTTTAGGGGCTAGTATTGGGGGCCTTGGAACGAATCAGTTCTTTTACGTGTAAAATGCGACTTTATTTACGAAAAATTCACAGTACAAAACCACTTCTGGAATTAATTAATTTCGTAAATAGAGGTACCACTGTATTTTGGAAATCTAATGATACATGGACTGTCTGTATCAGCTTGTGCCTTTTGTCAACATGCCCCTGTACAAGGGCACAGTTATTTTCACACATTCGGAAGTAAATTACAGTTTCCAGTCTTCTGTCAGACTCCAGACAGGTTATTTCTAACTCCTCAGCCACTAATTTTAATCTCCTAAATTTAAATTGAATTATGTCACTGGTTCTGTTGTTGTTATACTCAACTTACACTGACTGAACCAATGGTTTAACATTTAGTTTTGTACAGTAATGAATGGATGGTGTTTGTGGGCGTTTTTAGTGTTATTTAACTGACTGTGTAATAAGGCTGCACGATATTAGAAAAACACTGACATTACGATTATTTTTTAACCCTGCAATGTAGTAAGTTTCGATATATGAAAAAAAGTAATAATAAAAACAGCTCTGTGGTGCGGACGCTAAGAGTCAAATAGATTAGTGGTCGACACTGAACATATCTCAATGTAGCTGAAATTATTAAATAAAATTAATTATTAAAAAGAAATAATAAAAAATAATAATACATGCATAAATAAAGACATAATAAATAAATAGGAAAAATAAGTGGATTAAAAATAAATAAATAATAAATAAGACAAATAAATAAAAACTAGAAATGAATGTAAATTAATTACATGAATAAATAAATCATGAAAATAAGTTCATAAAATAAATAAGAAAGGATGAATAAAAACTAGAAATAAATAAATAGGTAATCATAACTGAATAAACATCTGAATAAATAAATGATTTATGTAAGACAAAATAAATAAATATATAAAGAAATGATAAAAATAAGTGAATACAAATAAATAAAAATGAAAAACAAATATAAAAGAAGAAACATAAATGAAACATTTAATAAAATATAAATAAATGAATAAATAAAGACATAATAAAAATGAGTGAATAAAAAATGTAAAAAATAAATAAATAAATGAATAAACATCTAAATAAATAAATAATAAAAATAAATAAGAGACAAATAAAAAAAATCAAGTAAAAAGAATTCCAGGACCTGTAATGTGACTATTACACACATGTACGTTACGATGTCGATGTTCAAACCATATATTGTGCAGCTTTAGACACAGAGGTACAGAAATAATTAATTAAAATAATATATTATCATCTACTATAATGATGATAAATGATAAAGTAAAATATACTTCTACAATTTAGCCCCTAACATAGAATAAATAATCTTTATTTTTGCTTCATTTCAAACCCACTGAAGCAAAATTACAACATTTGCGTCACTGTCGTAATTCTTCAGGACGTGACTGTTTTTTCCAGTGTCACATGAATGACTGACTGTAATGAATGTGGATTCAAAAAATGAGGAAATCTGTAGTTTTAGTCAATTCACGGCTCATCTTTTGTTAATGACATTAATATATTGTTCATTTTTTGGTCACGTGTGTTGTATTATGTGGAGAATCATACGACAGTGTTCATTATCATGATTACGAATTTGCAGGCTGTAAATTACCTTGTGGGAAGAAAAAAAAGCTTGGTTGGAGCCTCTATTAGACCTCATTTAGTTTCTAATTATCTATCATGACTGTCAGAGCTGGGTGCACGTGGCTTCACAGTTGGGGGATGGATTAAATGGCATCAAACTGGGCAACATGCAAAACACGTGCCACATGCTGAACACACAAGCACTCGCACAGATTATCTTGAAATGCTCCCACAAACAAACATGTTGGGAGTCTGGCGCTGTAAAGACTTTTCACTGATAAAGTTACCAGAACATTCTATTGAACTGCCAGACACGTTTGCCTTCTCTTTACTTTGTTCTGAACATGATTACAAGCAGTTCTTTAATCTGTGGCACAGGTGTCAAACATAAGGCCCGGGGGCCAAATCTGGCCTCATAAAAGGGTCCAATCTGGCCCAAGGGATGAGTAACGATAAAGACATTAACCCTACACACTACAATACGTTTTTTTGTGTTTTTTTCTACCTCACAGAGATAATGTACTGCCCACGAGTTACTATCGAAAAATATTCTCAGATGGGACCGGAAAGCACCCCAACACCGAAGGCGGAGAGGTGCCGCTTATTCTACGGGTCATTACAGTTTATTACTGTCACTACTCTAACAGACTAGTGTTGTGAAATAGCCAATAACATGCGGGTTACGTGGGGCAAACAGAAGGGGGGCGCAGATAGTTTTAGGCAGAGAAAAGAGAGAGACGGATGTACACAGTCAGGTCGGCGACCGGAGCAGGTGTTGTCCCATTCTTGCAAATGAATACTGAAAATGAAGCTCACTGAAATCACTCCTTGTTTTCTAAAAACCAGCATAGAGGAGTTAACCCCGGGGTAAAATACTGACTACGGCCCTGGAGATTCTGTACGAGAGGAGCAGGGTGATTTCCCCTGATTTCCTGACTACGGTCATGATAACATCAGGTTAACACTGGATAAACTAGCCGTTAGAACGAAAGAAAATGTTTACTTTAAAAGTGATACGGTACCGTGAATCTGAAGTGACAAAACCCGTTGCCATGGGCAGCGGGCGTTAACGGCTCAGTGAGCGGTTATCGAAAAAAAAAATCTGTGCCCTTGACCTTTGACCTTTACTCAAATGGGTCATTACATCTGATGCGCATTAGCTATATAAAATAATCTGAATAAAATCTGTCCCAACCAATGTTTGGCTAGATTATAAATTGGTCAGTGTCCAGTACCTGAACAGTTTTAATGCAATTTATTTTAAACTTCTTGGGTATATATAGATTTGATATGGGTTCATCACACTGAATATTAGGTTTACGTTTGCACTATATGTAGTAGTACCTCATATTAAAGCTAATAAAGAGTGTTTTCAGGATCCATGTTGATTTTATCGACATGACGTCATCATAACATTTTGATTTGGTCAAGTATTGTGGTATGCACGACTTTTGATTTGTTTGTCAACTACTGGACCAATTTCCATGAAATTTTCAATAAAGGTGAAAGGTGATCCAAAATAGACCCTGTTACATTTTGGCATTAATGGCGCAGTGGGCAGTTATCGAAAAAGTCCGCCCCCTGAAGGCTGGGAACATCAATTCAAAGTGAACAGGAGCTGTCACAGCCGTAGAATAATAACATAAAACAGCTTTTTTACTGATTGTGACCCCAGTCACAATCAGGGGTCACGTACAGGGGTCACATACAGACTAATTCCATGTCTCTTCACTGCAAAAAGAAAAAAATCTTACCAAGTTTTTTTTTTTCATTTCTAAATATCTCATCACACTTTAAATAATACAAAATGTTTTTTGTTCCTTTGGACAGATGCTGACAGACAGGACTCCATCAACTTGTTTCTTCAGGTTTTTCAGCCGTCTGAGTCCAAGCCCCACCTGTGGGAGCTGCCCACAGACTTCTACCTCCATCAGAAGAGCACCATGTCCCTCCTCCAAGACAGACGCAGGTACACACAACATATCAAACTGCAGTAAAAGTATATGCACACACCAACTGAATAAGGAACTGAAATGCATTTTCTATGGAATTTTTATTATTATTTTTATTATTATTACTTGACTTGATCAGTAGCATTTGTTTGTTTGTCTGTTTGTCTGTTTGCACTCTATTGACCACATTTCTGGAGCAAATTGGCTGTAACTTTATGAGAAGTTTCGTCTATATCACCAACAGTACAGGATTTATTTTCATGGATCTAGGTCAAAGGTCAAGGTCAATAAAAATACAACCTAGTATTCAGAGAATGGCTAATCTCGCCCCTATTTTGTGCCAATTTCAAGTTTCTATGACAACTCATTCTTGAATTAGAGCCAATAATGTGATTTTAACCTTTCAACAAAATGCAACCTTGACCTTTGACCTTTTGCCTTATTGATAATTTTGTTATATGTATATATGCATCAGTCCGTGTAATGTTATGATAATATATCCAGTATTGATTAAGCGTGATATGTCTATGCTTGACACACCCACACAGTGTTACACAAGTTAGTTTTGCCACATATCACCTTTGACCTCCAGAGAGCTTAAAAACTATTGATCATAGGTGATAACACCATCTATGAGAATTGTAGAAATCTTCATTCCGCATTGTTCGGTATCAATCTAAAAGTTCTGTGACCCTCTGTTCTTGACTTATAACTAATAATGTGATTTTGACCTTTTAGTTAATTGTGACCTTGACCTTTGACCTTTACTCAAATGGGTCATTACATCTGATGCGCATTAGCTATATAAAATAATCTGAATAAAATCTCTCCCAACCAATGTTTGGTGAGATTATAAATTGGTCAGTGTCCAGTACTTGAACAGTTTTAATGCAATTTATTTTAAACCTCTTGTATATATATATATAGATTTGATATGGGTTCATCACACTGAATATTAGGTTTACATTTGCACTATATGTAGTAGTACCTCATATTAAAGCTAATAAAGAGTGTTTTCAGGATCCGTGTTGATTTTATTGACATGACGTCATCATAACATTTTGATTTGGTCAAGTATTGTGATATGCACGACTTTTGATTTGTTTGTCAACTTTACTCAAAAACTACTGGACCAATTTCCATGAAATTTTCAATAAAGGTGCAAGGTGATCCAAAATAGACCCTGTTAAAGGTCAAAGTCACCAAAAAAAAAAAATTTGTTTTTCCAATAAAGACAGATGAGGCAAATCAGATGAAAAGTGTCCAAGGGGAGAAAGCACGTTTTATTACATTATTTTAACGTGATAACTTGTAAATCTATCACCTATTACATGTCAGAAGAAACCTTTCCGATGACTAAATGAAGGATAATTTAAAAAAATGTCCACATGTAATACATCCTAAAAAAATGGTCATGTGGAATTGACACAAGAACAGCACCTGCTCAGCTGTTTCTATAAAGCCTGCTTCCACTTCTGCCCTAATTCTTGTCTGCTCATGTAAGTCTGTGCGTAGATCTTTTGTCATTTTTGAATAGATGTTAAGTGGCCTCCATTTCATCTGGACCAGGTTGATAGACTTTTGGTTCTTAATTTGTCACTGTATTATTCTGCCCTACAAAGTAAAAAGACAGTAACTGCACAGACACCGAACTGAGCAAAATGACCTTACAGTTCTGTTGTTGTTCAGTCCCAGTAGTTGTAGGTAGATTATTGGACATGAGGCAGTTATTGTTACTGTATATTAACTAGTTCTACAAACTAACTAATTCTGGTAGTGGGAATTTAGACTTTCTATCTCACAATTTTGACTCTTTATGTGATCATTTTGGCTTTTTATTTCATAATTTTGACTTTGTTTTAGCCCGTCCAGACTGTTGTTAGTGTAGAGAGCATGGCTTCTGTCGGATCTGAATATTGTTAACCTGTCTAAGCTAATGTCTGTGTCCAGCACGGAATAGTTGAGCTACATCTGGGTGAGGATGAGGATGCATCAGTCTGATGGATCATGTTTGGTGTTTAAATCCAGCTTCAGGTAGTCCAGTTTGTTTGAAACTGAGCGTACGTTGGCGAGCAGGACTGATGGCAATGGTGACCAGGACGGGTTAGCTCTTAGCTTAGCTGTAAATCCACCGCGATAGCCGAGCTTCTACTTCCTCTCGTGCCGCTTCCGATGTCTCCGGAGGCGGAGCCTGTGTGTGTGTGTGGGAGGGGGGGGGTTCTGTTGTAGGACACTGGATCTGACCGGCGTAGCAGACCGAGGTTCTGTAGAACGGTCCGTGTCTCCGGGCTTGCAGAGTCCAAGTTTTTAACAATTCTTCTTAAGCTGATGATAGTCTGTCGGTCATATACTCTTCTTGCTACGTTCGGTTGAACTTTTGATGCTAAAAGCGCTGGTCTAATAGTGTCTGTGTTACCATGGAGACACAGCAGCCGCTGCTCCATGATGAATGAGGGTCAAAGGGTAACGAAAAGCATCATGGGTAGCTCCTTCATAGCCAATGAGATGCTACATACAGTACGTACATGACATATTTATGTACTTTATGTAGTTACGTATAGTAATGTACTGTATTTATGTCTTGGAGGTTTCAGTTTCCTTTGTAAATGGAATTTTCTTTTATATTCAGAGACGAAAAATTAAGGTTAAGGTTTTAACTTGGATTTTTTTGTTAGCTGGGTCTTTCATAAGTAGAGGTATGACTGGATTAGAATATCGAAACCTCATGAAAATGTAAAAACTTTTTATTGATATTTGAGTGTTGTTGTTTTCGAAATTCAGGTGTTTCTATTACCTGTTTTTTATAGTACTATTTACATTTTGTGAATTTCCAAGGGTAATGGAAACGCAGCTTTTGTTTGTTGATGTTTTCAGTGTAATTTTTGTATTTTCCAAATCCATCCCAGGTGCCGGACTGGATCCTTTGGCGGGCTGGATTTGGCCCCTGGGCCACATGTTTGACCCACCCCTGCTCTATAGAGTACTATTCATGTTTTGACCTTTAGCGCCAGTGTATTTCCTGTATCTATGTGGGAGCGTGCTAGTTTTGATGTTTCCATTGTCTTCATGCTTACATAAAGGGAGACCCAGTTTTTCTTGACACAGTCTTTTTCATGTTTATGTAGCTCAGCCATTATTCTGATATTAGCCAAATGGGGCTCAGTTCTGGGCCACACACTGTGCTTTTTGCTTTCAGAGTTACGCATAACACACTAATCCATAATCAGTTTATTCTTACAAATTGGTCATATTGAATGAAAGGCCGATCCATTCAGACGTTAAATGTTAAGTGGCCCAGACAGACTAGTATCTAGGTTGTGGGGGAATCAGTACTCATCAGTCTGCAGAAAGTTTTCAGGTGTTAATATTTGTGCGTGTCTTTGTCTGTCTTACAGCTACACACTGTGGTGGTCGGATGGAATCCTGTCCTACCTTCCTGTGGCCTATGATGAAGGTAATTTAATATTTGATGGATTATCTGAATATGTGGCTCTATTATAACACAGGCTGCTCTGCTGCCTCTTTTTAAACCTGTTTAAACCTGTAGCTAAACGGCAAAAGTCTGTCTGGGAGAAGGTTTACGCAATAACTACTGGACCAGTTTCCATGACATGTTCAGGAAAGGTGCGAGGTGATCCAGAATAATCAGTGGATCATTTGTTTTTCAAAATAAAACTGAAAATAAGACAATGAAACCAAAACTTGATTATTTGTTTCCAAAATCAAAACAAAAAAACAGATAATGATGCATTTTTTTTTCAGTTTTCCTTTTTGTGCTTAAATAAATAATGGAAAAAACCAGATAACAGCCGTTTCCTGTTTTATCTAATTTTGACCTGAAGTAAGTTCATTTACAAATAATTAAATCAAATTACATCCAGTCTATCACTTTGTTTTAAACAAACAAAAAAAAACATACTTGGAATATGTTCTCCGTGGTCATATCTTCAGGTCTTAGGGTGACCCTCTTAATTTTCCCAGATAGGACGTAGGATTCCATCTTTGTCACTGCGGGTCAAAGGTCATTTCCGGTTTATTAAACTTGCTTCAGGTCAGAATTGGATAAAACGGCCATTATCCATTTTTTTCCATTATTCATGGAATAATGCATTTTTTTTTTATTATTTTGACTTTTTCTTTCATGATTTTGACTTAACTTAGTGCACTTAATACGGTACTTATTTTGTAAAAGAATTTTGAAAAAGCTTCATGTACCCCTTGCAGTACCTCCACGTACCCCCAGGGGTACGCGTGCCCCCATTTGAGAACCACTGTTATAGAGGATTGTCTGAAATGACAAAATAAATACAATTTAAAAAATCTCCAGTGTGCAGCAGTTCTCTGGGAAAGAATGCTTTGTTGATGTCAATGATGTGAAGAGCCAGACTGGTTTGACCTGATAGAAGACGACTAGTCACTCAAATAAGAGCATCTTGACACATCCGTCCTTGAAGAAGATACATATAGACTCAGTGGCCACTTTATTAGGTACACCTGGTACTACCAAAGCCCAAGTGGGCGCCGAGTATACATATTATTTAGTAAGTGCACAATTTCCTGTGTTTGTTTTTTTTTTATCTAGACACGTGTTCTGAACTTTTTTATTTCCAAGATGTCCCATAAAATCTAACATAATTTCATCATCTAACAAGTGCCCCCCCCACCCCCTTGCACACATTTTAGCCCTTAATGGACATCTGCCTCTCAACATGTGAGACTATGGACATTGAATGAAATGTGTTTTAATGCCATTTATGGTCTTAATTTTCCCAAATTTATTTAATGGCTTTGAATGACTTACAGAAACCCTCATATAAAGTAAAGGGACAGTGAACTTACTGAATGAATAGTTATTTATATGCATGAAAAAATCTATGAAACTCATATTTTTGTTTGTCTGACAGAGTAAAAAAATATATATAAATATAGTAGCAAAAGTATTAATTTACAAGTGTTGCCCAGCACAACAAACCATGTCCCGTTTTTGCTCCCTCTCAAAATGTCAGACTATGGGTTTGACCTTTTATGGTCACTGAAGGTCAAAGGTCATGATGCCATTTTGGAGCCTACATGGAGTTTCCTATCTGTCAACAATAGTAACTGAGTACTTTACCACCACTCTGCACCACTTAAAATCATGTGATCTTGATTTTGAACTTTAAAGGTCACTCAAGGTCAAAGGTCATGACATCATTTTAAAGCCTATGACAGGTTTCCTATCTGTCAATTATAGTAACTAAGGCTGAATCAAATTTCACCCCTTACCCCTTCAAACGGAGCTATAAGGGGTAGGGCTTGAAAGTCAACCCCTATGAATTGGGACACCCCTTCACTCACCTACGTCTTCAGTTCGCTCCACCATTTGTTATGTAACCAAAAACCACAGCTTTAACCACAAGTAAACAAACATGTCTGCTGATGTAGTTGTGTCGTTCTCCTGGATATGAACATATTTTTACTAATATCCAATCAGAGAAGTGCTATGCATCGACTGAATGCTCCACGGTTTCGTAAATAGTGATTTTTTTTTTTTCATGTACATTTTATGGAGAAAATGATCATGACACATTGCGACAATGTCAAACTTTATACAATACAACAGTTATCACAAGTTAAAAACTGTTAACTATGGTAAAAATACTACATTTGTGTACTCATTTAAAAAAAATATTCGCATTGTATTCCGGGACATTTCTCGTACTGCTCCGTTTGGAGTCTGCCTCTGGAAAATCTCTGTTTGAAGGGGTATAAAGCCCCTCCCCTTTCCCCTACCCTTCTGCCTTAACCTGAACACTCCCACCCCTACATGTGGACACGCAAAACTGAGGGGAAGGGGTGAAATGGGATTCGACTTAAGTCTCTATCTCCACTGTTTTTTCTGTTATAGTCTATTTGAAGTTTTTAGGTATTAACCCAGTGACCTTTGACCTCTTGGCTCAACAATGGGTCAAAATCTATGCAGACGAGATGCAGAATTGAAAGACCAGTATTTGATTTTGGTGCTGTTTGGAAGTCTGTAAAATGGATAATTCAAAAGTTATATCCATAATTAAATTTTGACTTTTACTGTGACCTTTGACCTAGAGTCCTTTAAGGTTCTGGTGCCAATGCACATCAACAGCAAGAGCAAAAAGCAGCTAAACTGAGTATAGAGGAATGAAAAGGAAATTCCTGATTTGCCCCGTTTCTGATCATTGTGAAAACACATTTTTGGTGACTGTGACCTTTGACCTACATTCACCAAAATGTAATGGTTTCTATATTCTAGACAACCTTGCATCTTTACTGAAAATTTTATGGGAATGGGTCCTGTAGTTATTGTTTTAACATGTTTACAAACAGACAGACAGCTTCAAACACAATACGGGGAGTATTATTATTATTATTAACCCCCCCCCTTTCTCTTTTTTTTTTTGGTGGGGGGGTAATAAAGTAGTAGTAGTTAGCCACATTCACCCAGACATAAACACAGGACAACATGTACACACAGTCATTTTAAAGACATTTCAACAACATAAAATCATGTTTATTTTACACATTACTGCATTAATATTAATGTCTGAAGATAAAACAAGTATTAAAATATATTTCTGTCATTTTTTTTTATTATCCTGGAGGTCTGCATTGTCCTATCGACGACTGTGATCATGGAAATCAACCATTTATTAGAAATGTAAAATCTGAAGAAATGTGTCTTTAGTGCTCTTTTTATTACCAGTGTGGGAACAGATTGTAATGTGCCTTTTCCCTGACTGGCCTACCTTTGCTACAGAGTGGTTTCTACCGTATGTAGAGCATAGAAGAAGAACTGGGTCAGTTCAATGAAAACCCAAATATATGACACCTAGGCTCCCTCTCACGTGCCTAGGCTCCCTCACACGTGCCTCAGTGTCTCTCTACTCTTGGGGATAGAAAGCTAATACTGTACAGTGTTAACACCCACTGTCCTCAAATGCCCCAAATGTTAGCACATAGCATATTCCCAACACAACACTGACCCCGAGACAAAACCCATGAAAAGCCTCGAAAGTACAAGAGTGACCAATAGAATTTACCAAAGGTCATGGGGGGCGGGCTCAGTTGGTAGGGCAGGTCATCCATTAACCCAAGGGTTGGTGGTTTAATTCCCGCTCTGTCCTTGTCAGTCCGTTGTGTCCTTGGGCAAAGACACTAGACCCCCCCCCCCCCCCCGGGCAGCAGCAAATTACTAACTTTTGGCTAGATTTCACCTAAACTGGCCAACCAATCACGGTGAAGTATAGAGTCAGAGGGCGGGTGTAACAAAGTAACACTGCAATGATTCGGAGACAAACAACCATAGAAAAAGAAGAACAACAGGTGTAGATTTCCTTTTATCAAAGATGAGTGAAGAATGTGAGAAAACGTCAACAATCTTTAAATTCTTTTTACAGAGGCGACAACAGTCATTAAGCTCCATAATCCACCATTTTGTTTAGTCATTCCTAACTTTCTCTGGACTCCCCCATGAACTTTCCAACACTCTATGTCATCCTAAAGATTACGCTGATTGGTTGAAGTACCATCCTGTTGCATACAGAGGGATTTAGCCCCGCCTCCCCTGACTATGAAGCACCACTAGACCCATACATGTAATGAATGGAGATAGTGCGGCTAGGCTACCATCTCTCATCACTGTGACCTTTGACCTACATTCACCAATATTTAATGGGATCTATTCTGGACCACTGTGCACCTTTCTTGTAAATTTTATGGAAATTGGTCCAGTAGTTTTGCATAAAATTATTGACAAACAAAACAAAAACTATACCTCTCTCACTGTTTGGGGATGGGGTAACAAAACCCTTGCCTCTGTAACTATAGAATAAAATAGAAAATCTTACATGGTTTCTAAACCCAGGAACAAAAGACAAAGTCATTTGTTTTCCCTCTTGCTAGCTCACTGAATAATGGTGGCAGAACATCAAAAATGTTGTGTTCACACAAAGGAGTCATATTCAGCTGTTTTGTGATCAGTTATGTCAATAAATTCCACTAATAAAATAAAACAGGAATATCTCTCACCACTTTAATTTGATCAAATTAGCTCACAGAGGAAATAAGTTTGGAAATTCTTCATTTAATGGCCACCGGCTTCATTAATACTGTAACACAGTTTTTCTAAATGTTAAATGAGGTGAACAGGGGCATATTAAATATGTGTAAATGTGCAAAAAGGCTCCTGGTGTAATAATGTAACCCACTATTTTATCTGTCACACAGGGAAATAGGTTTTTGAGGTTTTGGCTAAACAAAAGACTGATGGACTCATTCTTAAAGGGATAGTTCACTATTTTTACATGAATCTGTATGGGATCAGTATCTTTCGTCTGTTGCACCCACAGTGACTTACCCCCAACAGTGTCCTGTGAGTCGAGTTCTGGTCCGGTTTTGGTCAAAGCAAAAGTAGTCCCAGCAGCTTTCCTGGGGTCAACATAATAAAAGGTGTTTCTTCTCAAAACAGTATGTGTGTGAATCAGTGATTTATTTGCATAACAAAACCATCACGGCACCACGGCTTGACGCTACTGTAACATTGTTCTGGTTTCAAGAAATGAAAACTCCCAAGATGATCGAAGATTAACAATTTATTTACAGTTCACATGGAAAATCAGCGCTGATCTTGGCCCATCGGACCCACAAGCACAACCCCCAAAAGTCTCTTTTTCCTCCCATTTTTTTGGCCATCTCCTCTTCATTACTCCTCCCTGAACACGTTTTGAACTCTATCCTTTAATTGGACCATGACCTGTGCATGTGCCATGTCGACTTTCAGCCTGCGTACTGTGTGTTTTGGGTTTACTGTGTCTGCCTTCCTTTCTCAAAACATGACAAACGCATAACATAGTCTCCACCCACTTCATCCTTGGGCTGGTGCCGGGGAAGTCATGAACCATAGTGACCCCAGCGCTCAATGCACATTGTCACTGCTAATAGTTGTGCGCCTGCGTGTAGCAGGCACAAACACTGCCAAACAACTGATGAAAGTAGTTTGCTAAGGCGCACAGCTGTTAGCACTGACAACAACCATTGTTCGTTATTGAGAGAAAGTAGCTCCCAAGCATGTACGAGGTGTGAATTTTTGTTCTGTGATGGTTTTGTTATGCAAATTAATTACTAATTCAAACATACTGTTTTGAGAAGACACAAGTTTTATGTTCGTGACTCCAGGAAACCTGCCGGTACTACTTTTGCGTTGAGCAAAAGTGGACCAGAACTCGACTCACAGGACATTGTCGGGGGTAAGTCACTGTGTGTGCAGATATAGATTAATGTGAAAAATAGTAAACTATCCCTTTAAGGAGTGTGTTTTTTTCTTTTTTTTCTCCTTGGTCTCAGTCCCTTGTGAGGAGACCATGAAGAAGGTGGAAGTTAAGAGGGTGAACCGCTTCGACGAGAGTATCGACACCTACACAGAGTTCTTCAAACCTTATGAACTCACCTCATTTGACGACACCTTCTGCATTGCAATGACAAACTCTGCAAGGTGTGTTGAGTGTGGAGATTGTACACGCTGCAAAAATCTAAGTCTGACCAAGTGGATTTTAATCGTTCATCATTATATTAGAGCTGTGACATGATTAACATTTTTAATCAGATTAATCATAGTGTTGCTTTGGATTCATTGTTCCACTTTCTGATTACTTTTTGGTTGAATTACCATATTTTCCAGACTATAACGTGCACTTAAAAGACTTACATTTTCTCCAAAAACAACAGTGTGCCTTATATATGGGTCAATTCTGGTAGTGCTGAGTGACTTAGAATTTAGACTTTTTATCTCATTATTTTGACTATCTCACAATTTCGACTTTTTATCTTACAATTTAAACATTTTGTCTCATTGTTTTGTCTGCATAATTTTGACTTTCTATCTTATAAGTTTGACTTCTATTTCATAATTTTGACTATTTATCTCATTATTTTGACTTTTTAATCTCATATTTTATACTATTTATCTCATTATTATGACTATTTGTCTCATAATTTTGACTTTTTATCACATTATTTTTCAGAAGGGTCACCAAAATAGTAATGGGTACCATGGGACCAGTACGCTTTTGTCATAATGGATCTGTATCTGATCTGTATCATAGCGAACTGCATAGTGGAAACGGGGCTTATGATGGACCCTTGGGGAACACCACAGTCCACAGAACACCTCTGTGGACTGTGGTGTTCCCCAATTCTAACATAGAAGTCCCTGTTGGTTAAAAACAATTCAAACTAGAGAGTGCAGTCTGTGCAAAAGAATGAAATATAATTTTCACCATCTATTGACTAAAAATAATTTTTTTTATATCTCACGAAAAGTTAGTCTTTAGGTGATTATATCTGATTTTAAGTGTGATGAGATATTTTGACTTGAAATGATAAAAATACACTTGGTAACATTGTTGTGGTGCATCCTCAATATTGGTTGTGACTCACTCGTGTTTGATTAAAAATAAATGACGCAGCAAACATTCATTAGCTTGTATTACTCTCATACTCCAGAATGTCTCTTAATAGGTTTCCCTCTCATTTGTGTTCATAAAGGGAATTTATGCCCAAGACAGTAGGAGTAGATCCGAGCCCATTCACAGTTCGCAAACCAGAGGAAACAGGGAAATCAGTACTGGGGTGAGTGCATATTAAACATGTCCATGACTGTTCTGTTTTTGTTGTTATTATGTTAAAAATTACATGTCACTGTGCCCTCTCACATTCTCTACATTCATTTGACATTGTGTTGTCAGGGAGCTTCTGTGCTTTCCTTTCTTCCTTCCTGGATTTGTTTACAGCACACACTATCTGATTCACCTGAGATGAGCTGGATGTGTTTCTGATTATGTTTTATTTATTTATTCTAAATCAGCAACTATGTCCACATACTATAAAAAATGTAACAAATTCTGAGCTCCTCTGTGCTTGAAAATCTCATATCATATAATTAGCTCTGTTTATTACAGTTTAGCTCCAGGCACTGCATTTGGCCTTTGTAGTATCCCATGCTAATATTTTTTTCTAGTTGACCCTGATAAATAATAGGGCTAGCCTAGCCGCACTATTCCCATTCATTACATGTATAGGTCTAGAAACGCTTCATAGGCAGGGGAGGCGGGGCTAAAAGGTTGTCTTTCAGATCCCTCTGTATGCAATAGGACGGTACTACAACCAAGTAGTACTCTAGTTACGCTCAATGTAACTTTTGGCTAGCTTTCCCTGAAACTGGACGACGAATTACGGTGGAGTATAGAGTTAGAGGGCGGGTGTAACAAAGTGATGCTGCGACGATTCAGAGAGAAACAACCATAGAAGAAGAACAAGTGGTGATTTCCTTTTATCAAAGATAAGTGAAGAATGTGACAAAACGTCAACAATCTTAAAATTCTTTTTACAGAAGCGTCAACAGTCGTTAACCTCCATAATCCACCATTTTGTTTAGTTATTCCTAACTTGCTCCTGTCTCCTCCATGAACTTTCCAGCGCTCCAACTACGTCATCCTGCTGGAAGAGGGACTTTTTTCGATGTCTTGATATCATGCTGCATTTCTCTGCTGTTTGCTGTCTCTAAAATATAACTTATGTTTTTCTTGTGAATTATTTCCAGAAAAGTCTCCATCTCCTCCTCTGTCCATACGTATTGCGCCATTTTCACTCCTAGAGAAGTGATCATGTGACCATGTGCGTCACATCCTGTGATATATAATTACGGAAAAAGTGTTTCGATTGCGCTTTACGATATTCAAGAATATTGAAACGTCTGATAAACCACCTCATGAAAGCATAAAAACGTATCGATTTTTAAGTGTTTTTTTTTTTTTTTTTCGAAATTCAGGTGTTTCCATTACCAGTTTTTTTTTTTTTATAATGCTTTTTACATTTACATTTTATGAATTTTAAGGTTAATGGAAATATAGCTTCTGATTCGAGGGGAAAAGTTATCCAGGGAGACCAAAGATCTAATATATCAGTCAAATAATAGAGGAGCAGTGGAAGCTCAAAGTTGGACCAAACACAAATTTGTCAAAATAATAAAAAAAAAAAATACTAGCCTAGCCGCACTAGGTGCACCTAGCAGCAGTGAATCTAATGTGTTACCGTAGTAGTTAAATGTAACTTTTGGGTAGATTTCCCTGAAACTGGCCGACAAATCACGGTGAAGTATAGTGTCAGAGGGCGGGTGTAAAAGTGACGCTGCAACGATTCAGAGAGAAACAACCGGAAACAACCCTAGAAGAAGAACAACAACAGGTGTAGATTTCCTTTTATCACAGATGAGTGAAGAATGTGAGAAAACGTCAACAATCTTTAAATTCTTTTTACAGAAGCGACAACAGTCGTTAAGCTCCATAATCCACCTCCTCCGTGAACTTTCTGGCGCTCTAACTACATCATCCTAAAGGTTACATTGATTGGTTGTAGTACCGTTTTATTACATACAGAGGATTTGAAAGACAACCTTTTAGTCCCGCCTCCCCTGACTATGAAGCACCACTAGACCCATACATGGAATGAATAGAGATAGCGTGGCTTGGCTACAGTTATTCGTAATTAAAACAGGACTATAAACTAGTGCTCCACTTCAAATATGTTTAGTCCTTCCCGACATCTTCAGTGTGAAATGTGTTTATGACTCTTTTTCTGCTTCCTGAGAACCCAAAATTGTTCCGTGTCATTAGTCAGTCATCCCTCAGGAAGCCCGACTAGAACATTTCACCACAGCTGCTGCTGCTGTTTAATGGCTTTAACTTAACTTGGTGATAATTTTTTCAAAAATCAAAACCGCAGGGCTCACGTACTGCAAAAGAGTTAATGCATTTGTGTTTATTTTGGATATTGGCAGCAATAAGAGCAATAAAGAAGAAACGCCACTCCAGAGGAAAACGGCGGCCAGCGCACCTCCTCCTCCAAGTGAGGAGGCCATCTCCAGCTCATCTGAGGATGACTCTGAAGAGGATCGTGACGATGACGGATCCGTGTCCCAGCGGTCCACGCCAATTAAGCTCCTCACAGAGTCTGGAGAGAGCAGTCGCACACAAGAGGTACGAAAACACACAAAAGTCAGATGAGCAAGTCACATGGCAAAACAAGAGGATAAACAAAATAAAAATGAGAGCAGCGTGAGAAGTTTGTGTGTGTGTGTGTGGGGGGGGCATCTGAATAAAGTTCTCTAATGATTCCAGGGTAGTCATCTGCTTTTAAGGACCTCAGGGAAGCACCACCATCACCAACATTTCAGATTCCATTTGCACCGTGTGACTGTGATTGTCTTGTATTTTCTCCCCCTCAGCTGTTTGCGTCAGACAGAAGGGTTGATGGCAGTTTAATTAACTTTACTGACAGGGTTTCCACAGAAGACTTTCTTCACGGTAGAGTTCCGATTGTTCTAGTTTCAGGATGAATTTAGCAGAAGATTGTCGTGTTTATTGTTTTATGTAGTTCTTTCCCGGAATCCCAGACTTTATCGTCTCATTTTACATGCATACCCTTCTGTTATGGTACCATTCTATTCTCTCAAATCACTTGTTTC
>CM035805.1:7305297-7315297 GCA_020466265.1 Siphamia tubifer
CATTTATGAATAGCTTCCAAAAAGATGACTCCAGTAGACAGACCACAATCCCCAGGAAATAAATTGTTTCTTTTTCTGTCAAAGTCAAGATGTTATGTCTCAGACATTAAGAGACTGTGGGTCATACAGCTTTTTATTCATCAGATGGTGGTTCAATCTGCAGTGTAAAAACATGTGGAGCCAATACAGAGCGTCTAAATATGGCAGTGATGGACAGTTTAAATCAGTCAGTATCAGCAGGATATGAGGGAAGTTCAGGAAAACAACAAAAAAAAACTTTTGATAAATTCTTTACCAGGAGTACGTATCCTCTGGTGAACCAGCAATTATTTATTTGCCGATGTAAGGGACAGAAGTTTGACAGTTTTGCTTAAAAAATAAGGTGTAATGTCTTTCGTGGTAACGAGACAACTTTTGAATAGCTGGATGGATTTCTTCCAAATTCCTAAATAATAAGTATTCAGAGAATGCCTAATCTAACCCCTATTTTTTTTTTTTTTGCCAATCTCAACTTTCTATGGCAACTCATTCTTGAATTACAGCCAATAATGTGATTTTAACCTTTCTGCTAAATGCGACCTTTTCCAATATTGATAATTTTGTTCCATGTATATATGCATCAGTGGATGTAATATTATAATATATCCAGTATTGATTAAGTTATAGTGTGATATGTCGATGTTTGACACACACAAACAGTGTTACACAAGTTATCATGCATCATGTCACCATTGAGCTCCAGAGATCTAAAAAACTATTGGTCGTAGGTGATAACACCAATTATGAGAATTGTATAAATCTTCATTCTGCATCATTTGGTACCAATCTAAAAGTTCTGTGACCCTCTGTTCTTGACTTATAACTAATAATGTGATTTTGACCTTTTAGTTAGTTGTGACCTTGACTTTTGACCTTTACTCAAATAAATCATTGCATCTGATGCACATTAGCTATATGTATATGCCCATGTCATTTCATGGTGATATCTACAGTATTCATTGAGTTATAGCATGATATGTCTCTGCGAACACACACATACAATGATGACAATAATCTTAAATAAGAGATTAATGAAGGCTTAAAAACAGCCCCTGAAAAAAGGCTGATACAAAATGTTTGTTTGCCTTTAACATAAAATGATACTGTGGTGTAAAATAATATGTATTTGTAAAATGACAAAATACTTAGGAACTTTAATCATGATTAATCGCAATTCAAAAAAATAAATGTGATTTTAAAAAGTTATATAAACTAATTTTTATATATATATATATATATATATATATATATATATATATATATATATATATATATATATATATATATATATATGTGTGTGTGTGTGTGTATATTGTACATGTCTATCATATCTCTCCTGTAAATAATCTAGAGTGGCTCCACATCTAGAAATATGCAAAATATTTCTGCCAAATGTAGTCATATAGTTTATACAGATTTGAACAGTTAGTTTTCTACACTACTGGTCTATAATACTTTTGTGACTGGGTTTTATAATATATTTTATTTGTGAATGTCTGTGTGACCTTCCTAATAGAATTGTTATAATAAAGCACATTTAGTTGCATCAGTCGTATCAGTCATTTCAAAAATAGCTTTGTTTCCGCCTTAGAAATTGTACTTTAAAAAGGCTGTGGTTTTGACAGTTTTCAATGACTGTATGTTCAGTAGGAGGAACATTTGTTTTTTTTGATCATGCATGTTCTTCAAAGCCCTTTCCATTTACCTCACACATCTCCCTCTGTCCTTTTTTTTCTGATTCATTATGTCTTTTGTCTGGGTTTTTTTTTTCTCCCTTCTTTCTTTCTTTCTTCCTTTCCTTCTGCTGTGGACCTTCAGCACAGGGCTTTTTCACAAATATATCTCACGTGTTGAGTGCACACACTTCCCCGCATGCGTCTCTCCTGCCGCTTGTCCTTGAGAATGGATGGCGAGTGGCAGCAAAAACGCAAAACTGTTGAAATATTTAACTAGCGGATCATTAGTATGTGTGCCATGTAATTACACATGCTCATTTCAGATGCCGCTCAATGTGCACTCGCATCAAACTGAATAGATTTACAGTATGTGTGGGTGTGCGTATAAGCCTGTGTGCGTCTAAATAAACATAAATGTGTACTTTCACACGCTGTATAAATGTTTGTGTTGCATGTGTGACTCCATATGCCCGTGTGAGTGAGTGAGTGATCACAGATGTAGTTTCTTGGATATGGTCCTGACACAGCCTGATTAGTTTTTACCCTCCCTGCAGCTCAGATCAATACTAATGCGGTAAAAAAATTGAATGGACTGCGTTAATCATATAGCTGGAGTGTCAGAAAACAGAACAATAGCGTATAGTGTACTGCACCGGTGCCTGCCGTTACATAACAAAAAGCATTCTGGTACATGTGTAATGTTCAGCTCACTTGAATGTAATAATCACAGGCTTTTTACAACAAAGTAGCACAATCTAAAATTCAACCAATGCAAATGTCACACAAACACTGAGGTACAAATGGAAATGGAATCAGATATATTGAAGTTTTCCTCACGTCCACAGTTTGTTTTCTTTTTTCTCTCTAATTACCCTCCAGCCCCCCATGAAATGGAGGAAAGGGGTGTTGTTTTTGGTTTGTTTGTTTGTTTGTTTGTTTGTTTACCACCATTATGGTTTTTATTTCATTTTTATTTAGAATATGTGGAAATTGATATCAAAACAAAACATTGATGAAGGGTTAATCAGCCGATGCTTCTGTCTATTCCTTTAGCAGTTACACAACTAGTAAAAACAAGTATTATTGTGTATATGTATGTATGTATGTATATATGTATATATATATATATATATATATATATATATATATATATATATATATATATATTGTGTGTGTGTGTATATATGTACCTCAACTTACGAAATTAATTTGTACCAGAAGTGTTTTCGTACCAAGAATTTTTCGTAAATAGTTGCATTTTATATATAAAAGGTCTGATTGGTTCCAAGGCCCCCAATACTACCCTCTAAACCCTGTCGAAATGATAAAAGTATTCACATTTTATATGAAATATGTGTTAAAAGTAGAAGAAAATGTAGATTTTAGATGTAATGTATTGGTGTCAGTGGGTAAATATGTCTTCACTGACTGAACATTAAACATGTGGGTCATTTTCATAACTTTGTTTGTTTTAATTGTCACTTTCACCTTCAACAATGTTTGTTGACGGACGTTTGGTGAAATATCGATCTAAAGACGATTGACTTTGACCACTTTTCATAATCTTCATAAGTTGCATATGAAGTGCTATCGCCCACTTTAACGTTGTTAAAGTGGGCGATAGCACGACTCGTGAACAATTTTTCGGGGTGTTTTTTTTTTTCCCACAAATTCGGAAAGTTGATGAAATTTCACCAGCATGTCTTTAACTGGTGCTGATGGAATGATGGCTCCTCCTCCTTTTTTTTTCACTTCTATTGATAACACAGTCACTTTCTTTGGGCTCATGATGAATAATGAATACGTTCTGTAATAAAGTTTAAATGAACACACTGGGGAAAAACTCACCAAACAACAGTAACTCTGTGATGAGTGAGGGTCAAAGGTCACCAAAAGCATCATGGGTAGCTCCCTCATAGCCAATGGGATGATGCGTTCATTACTGTATGTACGTTACGTATTCACGTTTCGTTTAGTGAATTACATTTTCTTTTATATTCACAGACGAAAAATGTACGTAAAGGTTTTTCGTGACTCGGATTATTTGTTAGCTGGGTCTTTTCGTCAGTTGAGGTATGACTATGTGTGTATGTATATAGATTACAAACATATTTTACATCACAGTATTCCTTTATGTTAAAGAAGGCAAAAAAAAATCCATTGTATCAGCTGATTTTCAGGGGCTGGTTTTGAACCTTCATTAATTTATTTAAATTTTTTTATGTTTTCCCTCCATTTTTCTTATGTCAGATGTTAGTGTCTGTAACACTACTGCTTTGTTTTTAATTTTTAAAAAAGTATGAAATAAGCCTATTTGTTTTTCTACATTGATAAGAGTATGTGCGAATGTGCAATTTAAATGCGATTGATCATGAGTTAGCGACTGCATTAATGCCATTAATTGCAATTAAATATTTTAATAAATTGACAGCAGTAATATATATATTAGTTATATTAGAATTAATTTATGATGCTGTAATTTTAGAACTAAAAAAAACCTCAACTTAAAATGTTTTAATGAAATTTTTTTATCTAAAATTTTAATTAATTTATTTTTAATCATTAATTTCATGTAATTATTTTGGCTACAAGAAGGATGACACTGAATCGTATGTTGAGTGTCGACCACTAAAACCTGTTTGACCGTTAGCGTCGTCACCACACAGCTGTTATTTACTCATGAGGATTTTTTCATATTGCAATATATATCGCAGGGTTAAAAAAAAAAAAAAATTCATTGTCAGTTTTTTCTCTACATGTTATGAAATAATTCTGTATTTAAAAAAAAAAAAATCTCAAATCTAGAGTTGAAGCTGAAAACAAATTCTCAATATTAGGACTAATTTGCAGATGTAATAACACATAATAAATATAACATCAGAGTTTCTATAGAATAGCCTCTTCTAAAGCTGCAGTGCTGAACTTTTTTTTTTTCGTGTCACTGGGAATAAAACACCATAATTACCTCAGCGTGTTGTAATTCATGTGGTCTGAGAGAACAAGAGACTTGTGCGTCTTCCTCTTGTGTGTTTTCAGGCTCTAAAAAAACAAACCTTTTTTGATGTCCTGATTTTGTCTAATGACAGCAGTTTGTCAGACAGCGAAGATTGGGAAAAAGTGGCTCCACTTTTCAATAATAGTATGAAACAACTGCAGGTTTGTCTGTATTTATATTTAATCATTTTATTTGGACAAAGAGGATTGAGCTGCAGAGATGTATTTTCAGATTCTAGTGTTTGTTTTATTTATTTATTTATTTGTTAAGTCCTTTTATTTTGGCTCCAGCACCTATAACTCTTGACATTAAAGCTGCTTTTGATGTCGTCCACTACCTCTAGATAAATGTAGGATATTTATTTTTCTGCTCACATGGGTTGATAGTTATACATACTGGGTTTTTAAACACAAACCAATATTATATTTAATGGTTAGGAGAAATTAGCATGGTTCATTGGAGAAATTATTTGATTTAATTAACTTTAAGTATCATATTATTTCATTAGCAACAAAAAAATATAATTTTTTTACACATTTACACTTGAAAAATTTCAACAAATTCAGATTCGAACTATGCATATACATGTTCATTGTCATTTAATAATTCTGGAAATTCATTAATTGTGTGTGTGTGTGTGTGTGTGTGTGTGTGTGTGTGTGTGCGTGTGTGTGCGCATGCTTGTATTCTTATCTTTATGTGGACATTGATCTGTTCACACAGTTACATCACTGGGACCAAAACTCAGGTCCCCATAAGGTTTAAATAAAGATTGAACTCCCACCAGTCTACATCAACTTCTAGCTCCTCCTCCTGGCTCCTCCTTCTAGCTCCTCCTCCTGGCTTCTAGCTCCACCTCCTGGCTTCTAGCTCCTCCTCCTGGCTTCTAGCTCCTCCTCTTGGCTCCTCCTTCTAACTCCTCCTCCTGGCTTCTAGCTCCTCCTCCTGGCTTCTAGCTCCTCCTCCTGGCTCCTCCTTCTAGTTCCTCCTCCTGGCTTTTAGCTCCTCCTCCTGGCTTCTAGCTCCTCCTCCTGGCTCCTCCTTCTAGCTCCTCCTCCTGGCTTCTAGTTCCTCCTCCTGGCTTCTAGCTTCTCCTCCTGGCTTCTAGCTCCTTCTCCTGGCTCCTCCTTCTAGTTCCTCCTCCTGGCTTCTAGCTCCTCCTCCTCCTCTTCTTCACATGGATTCGTCAGATCTCAGCCAGAATTCCATATTTATAGTATTTAGTCCATTCCAATGGCTTCTCTTGTAAAAGTGTCTTTGCGTCCAGGCCCAGCTCAGCTCCACTGGTCCATGCTGGGTCTGATGTAATCCATGTCATGTTGTTGATACTGATGTCTGCTGTGGTCCCTGTGGGGGTGTGTTCATTCACATGGAAACCAGGAAGGTCAACCCACCAAATAAAGTCCTGAATGAATGAGGAATATCAGGCTCTTCACATTAAAGCCACAGTTCCACAGCATGTCCAGACAATGTGACTCACATATTAAAGTACAGTGGTTCCATAATTTATGAAATTAATTCGTACCAGAAGTGGTTTCGTAATATGATTTTTTTTTTTCGTAAGTACAGTCGCATTTTACATGTAAAAGGACTGATTCGTTCCAAGGCCCCCAATACTACCCCCTAAACCCTTTTAAAAAATTATAAAAGTATACACATTTTATATGAAAAATGTGTTAAAAGAAAATTATTTATTAAACCATTAAAATGAAGAACACATGCAAAACATTTATATCCTATTATGGTTGTTTTAATTGTGGTTAGTTCTTTTTGTCTGTTTGTCATTTTGTTTATTTTTCTAAATTTTTTTTATTGTATTATTTTTTTACCTTTTGATTTTGTTCCATTTATGTATTACTTTGTTCATGTTACCAATTATGTTGTTAGTTTATTTTACTTTGTTGCTTATTTTATTTATTTATTTTTTAAATTTTTACTGACTGCTAAAGTCTCAGGAGTTAAAGGGTTAAGTGACTCATGTGGAAGAGGGAAATATCTAAAACATGCAGGACACCGGCCCTCTAGGACTGGAGTTTGACACCTGTGTTCTAGAGCTAGCAGCTGGAGACTGGGACAGCAAGTTGTTACCATGACAACCCAACAGCACGGTGGATGAGTTGTGTTTTCCATCTGACAGACCAACTTAAAATGACATGACAGGTGGGCTACGGCAGAAGGAGTTTGTGAACAACTGACGCAGGCTGGTGGACCTCACTAAGGCCCCCCCCCCAACACCTCATTTAGAATACACGCAGAATTTACTGTAACATCGAATGTTTTCTCTATGTGTGACGGTTTAAAATGAGCTTTTAACACAGGGGTCTCAAACTCATTTTCTTCAGGGGCCACATCTCCAAATGGTTGCACCAGTAAAATGAAAGACAAGACAACATATTAAATTAGGAATATAGTTTATAAATGATCCAAACACAAAACAAGTTATATTTCATAAGGAAAATAAAGGCAATTTTAACAAATTCCTGCTTCATTGTATCATTAGTCCATGTGTTTTATTGTGGATCAGTTCTACAAAGACACTAAACTCTTAGTAACAGAAGCAGAAAATGGTTCAAATTATGTCTCATTTTCTTTAGACATTTCCAGTTGTTCACATTTGTTCAGATTATTTACATTTTACTGTTACAGGATAGTTTGTAAATGTAAGGATTTTCATAATTTAAGTCAAACAGTGACAAACATTTGAAATTGTTGTCATTTATAGGCAAAAAAAAAAAAAAAACTGAGAAGAAAATATGGAGTCACTTCAGAGGTTATGCTCTTCATCCCACAGGCCACACTGGAACCATTGGCGGGCCGCATTTGGCCCCCGGGCCGCATGTTTGAGACCACTGTTTTAACAGAACATTGCTCGACCTCGCAGTGTGACTCGTGTTTAAAAAGCGAAGTGACTGAAGTGCGTAAATGGTTGTTTGTGTGTGTGTCTGTGTGTGTGTGTGTGTGTGTGTGTGTCGAAAAAGCAAGTGTTTTCTTTGCCCTGTGACCGACCTCAACCCATTAAGCCTTAATTTATACCTCCGGAACCATCCGAAATTCGTCTTTCCATCCCCGACGTTGCTCCTGGAGCTGGTATTTATGCCTTCAGTCGTATCATGGATGATGATGGTTTGAAATCCTCTTGGGGCGGTAAGGACTCACATTGGTGAGGAATCAAGAAACATGGCGTCTATTGAAGCGGTTTGATGTGTTTACTGTGGAGGCATGAAGAACAGGCCAGAAATAGGCGCAGAAGACGGTGGAGTGTGTGTCCACTTAATACAAAGAGGACAGTTGATGGTGAATTGGTCTTATTGGTGCTAACTTTGCGTCAGATGGATGAGAAGCATTTTCAGTATTTCAGGATGACTGCTGATACCTTCCACCGTCTCCTTGACCAAGTTAAGCCTAATTTATACCTGAAAGTCCTAGCGGGAACCTTCTTCATGGGTGGAACTCCGAGATTTTCCACTTCAGCCTCTCTACTGCCCCCACAAGTTCCTGTGGTGTCTTAGGGCGTATTCACATAGTAAAGTCCGGACCAAGGTTCGGACCAGAACCTTTTTTTTGCCTTTTCACACTGTACTTATACTCCGGACTTTATTTACAGTCTTCATTCACACTGTATTGAATCAAGTGGACCAACGGACTTTAGAACGTCATGTCGTCAATGCGTGTACAGCGTGCGTCTCTCTATACTCGACCCTGATTGGTTAGTAGATGAACGCGCTACACTGTTGCAGGAAATGCTCCCAGATAATGGACCCAGTTACTAGTTTAATCATTTTTGCCCTATTTTGGCAATGTTGCCAACTCTTGTACCAGTGTTCCCACCAGCGGCTTGTCTCTAATTCAGTCTTTACAGTATCAAATGACCAAATTTCAATGAAATACCTGGTTTCCTCGTCTCCCCATGTATTGCCGCGACTCATGCTTGGATGTTGACTAGATTCCGCGCACGTGACTGTGATGTAATTGGTCCGATAGTCCGGACTTTCCTAAACAGACCTTTCACACTGTGCACCAGCGAACCTTGGTCCGGACCGGGACTACCTCCTCAGCTCGGACCAAAGACTCGGTCTTTCGTCCGGACCAAGGTTCGGGGGAGGTTTCACACTTGTCAATAAGGTTCGAAGTTTCCTGGAAAGTCAGAAAGTCCGGATTTTCTGAGTGCAGTGTGAATACGCCCTTACTCTGTTTACCCCGGAACTCACCGGATTGTTCAGCTCTTGACCAACGGACAGACTGACCAGTGAAACTACCTCCAGAACCAGATGAAAATGTCTGTTTCCGTAATTAACAGAGGGTATAAATTAGGCTTGAATGTGGCTCAGTGATCGCCCAAGATTTTTTAAGAAATTCACTATCCCTAATTTGTTCCAAACCATTTTCAAGAGTTTACTTCAAACTCTCTAGAGCAGGGGTCTCAAACTCATTATTTTCAGGGGCCACATTCAGCCCAGTTTGATCTCCAGTGGGCCGGACCAGTAAAATAATTACATAATAATAACCTTGGAAAAAAATGACAATAACACTTTTTTGTGTTTGTTTTAGTGCAAAGAAACCCCATTACCTTTTTATCCTTTTTTATGATAAACTATCCAAGACAGATATGAATAACTTGAAAAAACTGAAATGTCACATGGAATTCTAACAATACTATGCCTCAATTTATCATTTACACACTTGCATTATGGATCAGATCTGCTACAAAGACACTAAATTGTTAAAATTTTGCTTAATTTTCTTTATACATTTTAGGTTGTTCATATTTATTCAGGTTTTTCACGTGGAAATATTTATCAATTGTAAATATTTTCCTAATTTAATGTTATTTTTTGCACTATAACAAGGACAAAGAGTTGAAGTTATCATTATTTATGGGCATAATTACAATTATTTTCACATCAAAATGAGAAGAAAATATGGAGACATACATTTTTTTTTGGAGTTTTTTACGTGGAACCTGAACTAAAATCAGTTCCAAAGCCTTGACTGTGGTATTTTTGCACTTAGCAAATACATCCCAGGGGCCACATTAGAACCTTTGGCGGGCCACATTACATGTTTGAGACCCCTGCTCTAGAGACACTTGGTGAAATCACAGCTAATATTTAGATTTGTAAGCAGGATATTATGTGACAATGAAGACTGTAAACTCCATGCCCTTCTGTCTCTCACACTAAGTTTAGTTTTTTTTAGAATTTATCAGCTTTAATCAGTCGGATGCGTTTTGATCACACTAGTTGTTTATTAGGATTATTATAAACTTTGTACTCTGTGTTGTGAGAACCCC